>PVIR01004095.1:0-25213 GCA_004026965.1 Petromus typicus
AAAAATTTTATTTAAGCACATCAAAGTCTGGAAACCAAATAGAGCATCAGTAAGAACACTTCATTATCCCTTGCAAAAGATGCCCTCTGGGCAAACAGGAGAACAGTGAAACTCACTGAATGCTTAACTCCAGTCTTTTCCCAAAAAGACATTAGCAAACCCTCATTATTTTTAACACTTAGTCAGAAGCATGAAAACAAACAGTGGTAAATGCTTCAGGAAAACATTCTAAACTTTGTTTTTAACACTATTTAAAATGGAAAGGGTATTTTAGGACAAGTCAACGTCTACCCAATATTTATCTCTGCAGCTTTACTCTCCTGTATGAGCAACAACACAATAGGCCTTCCTCATTACTCTGGAAGAGGCAAACTTGGACCCCTGGGAGCTTAGACAGGAGGTACTTAAGGGTTCTGTGCTTCAGGGTTTTTTTTTTTTTTTTTTTTTTTTTTTTTTGACTGAAGATTGTTGTTCCTTGTCATGTATGTTTCTCTGGATCTGATATTGTACTAAATTTCAAAAACTAAGATAATAGATAAATAAGTTGACATACACACTGCATAGATTAAAATATCTCTAATAGTGTAGCTACTCACAAGTGTAGATAGATCTATATGTCAGTCACCTGGTAGATGACCTGTCACAATTTAGCAAATGTTTATAAAGAATCTACAGAGCACTAGAAATAAAATTAGAATAAGCTTCATTTTCTGTCTCTAAATACTTTATTGTTGATATTATACACCTAGATGTTATCTCCTTGACTCATCAAAGAAATAACATTATTATTTTTAAGAGAATGTTAAAAGACCAAAGACAGAAAAATTCAAGAACTTGCTCAAGGCTACATAGAGAACAAGTGGTGAATGTTTCTACTCCCCAAATACAAAGCCTTCCAGCCTTGATGGGCTGCCTGAAAGTACTCTATGATCTGGTATCCCACATTGATCCTGTTTCTTGAAGTTCAACCAACTTGTCAATTGTTGCCTTCCCTGATTTCTCTCCCCATTGACCTCTAGCATGCATGAGTTTCCCCGGTAGGAACTCTATTGCATGTAGCAGTGCTTGCCAGGTGCTTGCTGGGCCCTCTCCTCTACTAGAAGCTCTTGTTTAAGGAAGAGAACATCAAGGTGCTAGGCCCACTGGCCTTTTAGGATCTCTGTTCCTCAGTGTGATCTCCCTAAGATTCTTACTTCAACTGATAGCTTGAGTCACCTGACTCTGCTCTCTGGACACCAAGACCTAAGTAGGCCTACCTGGGTCAATAACTAATAGTGTATACAAACTGTCACTCAAGAAAGTAGCCCCACATAAGAAGAGAGAGGACAGGGAGGCTGAAATGGTCTGAAATTTTTTGTTTGTTTGTTTTTGTTTTTTGTTTTTTAAGACAGGGTCTCACTTTGTAGTTCAGGCTGGCCCTGAACTCAGCCTCAAACCCATATCACAGCAATCCTGCAGAGTGCTGGGACTGCAGGCGTGAGCCACCACACCCAGCTCTATGGTATATGGTACTGGTTGCTGCTGGGCATGAGTCTCCACACCCAGTATTGTTATGTGGTTACCGAGGATCGAACCCAGGTCCTTGCACTTGCAAGACAGGCGCCGGAACCACTGAGCTAAATCCCCAGCCCCTTGAAATTTTAATCTCTTTCATTCACTCACACACATGTACACACATTTTTCTTTCTATCCTTCTCTCAATCTCTATAATACACTTACTAGAAAGCTAATATACCTAAGCTAGTCCTCTTACTTGCATTTATGTAGGGAACAGGGAAAAGAAGCTTTACTAGAACCTCTGCAGTAAAGTCCTGGTCTCCTGTGAGCCTACCAGCACAAGAGAATTAATTAATGTATAGACAGAAATGAGACTTAAAGAAAAAGCTGAGCTTGGGTGTGATCAATGCTGTTCTAGGCATAAAAACGGAAGATCTTGAGCTTTCCACACCTTTATTCAGTACATCTGAAGTAACAAAATGTAACATGACTCAGAAGGCAGCAGACCTCAATTATCCTAGAACAATGAGAATTCATGTAGATGAAGAGGATGTCTTCAGCTGGTGTAATCCTACCCTAGAATATCACAGTACCACTTGACCACTGAGGTCTTAGTGTGACTGGAGGCAAAAGAGGAGTTATGTCTTGATATGCCATAGCTGGCCTGGAGGCAGGAAAACTAGGCTCAATCATACTTTTTATTGTGAAATTATTGTCCCCTCAAATTATGTAGAATTGCTCCCAACACATTTATAGTTTGAGTTTGAATTGGGTTAGAATATTGGTAGTTATACAGTAAAGAAACACAAAGCTACAATTTAGAGCTTTTCTGATAAATTCCCTGCAGAGATTTCTGAAGAAAGGGATGAAAATCTCCAAGAAGCTTTGTTATGCTTTATCTTCTTACTCGAAAAAAGTATTCATTTTTATACCAAAGTTATTATTGACAGTATTATGTTACACTAAACCTTCAGATTAAAGCAATGGATGCCACAAAGCCTAGATCTAGGCCCAACAAAGGAAGCAAGGTATCTAAGAAGTGGAAATTGAAAATTTGTCCTGAGATCCAAAACATCAAAAACGGTATCCCAAGCATTAGACACTGGAAGATGCAAAGGCAGTTAAGAAAGCAGCTGTATGGAATATGGAGTTAAGAAGGTCAGTTATAGGGCCGAGGATTTAGCTCCATGGTTCCTGCGTCTGTCTTGTAAGCACAAGGGCCCAGGTTCAATCCCAGGTTAACCACATACAATACTGGGCATGGAGACTCACGCCCAGCAGCAATCAGTACCACATACCACAGTGCCGGGCGTGGTGGCTCACGCCTGTAATCCCAGCACTTGGGAGGCAGAGGCAGGAGGATTGCTGTGATGTGAATTTGAGGCTGAGCTCAGGGCCAGCCTGAACCACAAAGTGAGACCCCCGTCTCAAAAAAAAAAAAAAGATCAGTTACAACAAACTGAAGAGGACTTAAAGAATGCCTCACTGTGGCTCACTATAAGAAGCCTCTCACTATAAGTAAGACCAGAGATGGGGAGGGGAGCTACAGTAGAAAAGTTACATCAAGAGTGTATCAGGTTCTCAGCCAAGAGAACTAGAGTTGCTGAAAGACTCCAGTCCACATCCAAACAGAGTAAATGTACAGATTAGGCAGATATGGTACAGAATTGGCTGGGAAGCTGTAGATCAGTTAACACAGGTACCATCACTGACCCTGAAGACACCCTAATAGGAAGCCTAGTGCCTTATATTCATAGGGTGCATCAGAAACTCTTCAAAGAAGCTCCAATGATGAGCCTGCATGTTTCTAGCACCAGAATCTCACCCACAAAGTAGAAATAAGACTAATACCAACATTTCTGGCTTTGCTGGGATGATTCAAGCAGTGGTACAGATAAGATACACAATTTGAAGATAAAATGCATAATTCTAGAGAGCCAACCTAGCTTTCTTGAATACAACTCTAGAGTATAGTCAGGAAGAAAAAGAATTAAAAGTCTGCTAGTATTATTGGTAAATTTCATTTCAAAAATAATGTAGTAAAAAAAGAGAAGCTTGTTTTCTTTCTTTCTTTCTTCCTTTCTTTTTTGGCTTTCAAAAAGAAATCACCAGTGCAAGACAAAAAATTTATAGTTATTGTGTTTTTTGCCTATTTGAATGAATTTTTTGGTAAATTTTTATATATTTGGTTGGTTAGTAATTATTCAGTTTTTCTTTATAGTATAATAATAGCTATCATGAGTATTTTATATTCCAAACTGATTTTGTATTCTAATATCACCTTTTTGTCTTTCTCTGTGTCATGGGAAGATGTTTAGAAATCTTTTCATTTCAATGAGCTGACCCTGTCCTTCACCCTAGAACATGGCACTGCCTGGGGATTCGCTTGGTGATAATGTCTCCAGGTCCAGATGCGTCACTCAGAGATCAGCTCCCAGAGGACACCTTGATCTTGAGCACTAAGACACATCTGCTAAAGCTGTTAGAAGTGATTTTATCCACTTCTGAAAAGCCAGAATCTAATTCTTTCTGATAACAAAAGGTCGAATCTAAACTGTACAACAAAGCTGCTTAGGCCAAATCAAGAGATATGCAGATAAAATGACAAAGGACTTCAGAAGGTTAGAAGCTGAGACTTTCATTCTGCATAGAATTTTTCAGTGGACTCTTTTGCTCTCCTTTGAGGGGAAAAATATTCAGTTTTATGGAGGAAAAGTTTCCACTAACTGCAGTCATGTTCAAAGTACTCACAAAAAATACTTCGAACACACTTTCACTAAGGGAAGAGTATTTATCATTTCAGAGGGGAAAGGGAATTGGTCATAAATTTTCTCCCACCCTACCCTAAGACCCACAGTTAAAGGAATTAATTTGCTTTAGTCTGATCTTCATGACAAAGCAATCCTTGTCTGACCTCTCGAGTTCTCTTCAGTTCACAGCTTGTATAACCAGAAAGTGGGGTCATAAATTCTCAAGAGACCACAAAGGTGAAAATGGAACAAAGTCTAGCATCACCTGTCACAGCCTAAACTGTAGAGCTCAGAAACTCTCTCTTAAACTGAATTCATTAGCCATAGAGAGATGCTGAAATCTCCTTGATTTTTTATTGATAAGTTGTGTTTCTTTTTGAAAGATAAATTTTATGCATTAATATGTTAGATATTCCACATATGAATATAACACTGCAAGGGAAAAGCCACTATTGTATATATTATTTTCTATATTGACTCATGGCACAACACTCAACATAAATAGCAATAAAAACTAAGCCATGTGTGGTGGTGGACACATGTAATCCCAGCCCTCGGGAGGCAGAAGCAGGAGTACTGATGTAAGTTTGAGGCCAGCCTGAGCCACATAGTGAGTTCAGGGCCAGCCTGAACTACAAAGTGACACCCTTTCTCAAAACAACAACAACAAAAAATTAAAACAGAATGATGAAATGCAAAGTTAATCCAACCCAGTGAAATCAAATCCAAATCATTGTTCTTTAGTAAATGTTAAGTACACAGCCTCAAAAACATACTCAAAGTGAAAAGCTTCAGAAAGTCATACAGAATTCAACTTAGTGCTGACATTTAGGATATGCAAAATTATCTGTAATATATGTCACTAAATTATCTGTAATTTATGTCAGCTATGGTGGCTAGTATACATTTATATGATCTTAAGTTTGTACAGCTGCACATAAATGGATTACTTCAGATTCTAAGTAGTACTGCCAATTTGCAGTTAAAGGTTCGATTCTCCTTATTTACCTAGTTGATTAATCAGCTCTACATTCTACTTTATATTTGACTGACACAAACATAATGAAAGTGAAATTTTAGGATATTTGTAGATATAGTTCAAACTCCAAACCCAAGACAATTTGAGCAGCAAGAATTAAAGTCCTCACACCATGTGGTCCCAGGGATCAAGGTGACAGCAGGGCATCCCTCCGGAAATGCTCTCACCTTTGAAAGAGAACTCACCATTCAGTGACTCTGCTGGGCAAATCTTTACTCTGCTATAAAGAAAATCTAATCAGGGAATTGCCTGATTGGGTTTATTGATTTTTTTTTCTCTAATAGGTATTGATTATCTGCCAGGCCATGGACTCCTTCTAGGTATACTGCACAGAGAAACCAACAGATGTTTTTTCTCACACCAGACTTGTAGCCTAATCTATTAATGTACATGGTGACCAAGGCAGCCTCTGATTAATATAGTTTAGCCTCTTTGACAGCCTAGTTGGAAAGACGAGAGAAAATCATTCCCACATTTTACAAATGATCCTTGGTTCAGATACTAGGGATACAATGTACAAGGGTACATTAAAAAACAATGATACAGAGGCCAGGGATTTAGCTCAGTGGTTCCTGAGCCTGTCTTGCAAGCACAAGGACTGGGTTTGATCCCTGGTAACCACATACAATACTGGGTGCGGTGACTCACGCCTACCAGCAATCAGTACCACATAGCACAGTGTCAGGCATGGTGGCTCATGCCTGTAATCCGAGCACTAAGGAGGCAGAGGCAGGAGGATTGTTGTAAGTTCAAGGCTGAGCTCTGGGCCAGCCTGAACTACAAAGTGAGTGGTACAGGGTTGTACAGAGGAGGTGAAACTGTTATATCTACCTCTTCTGGTTTTCAACTGAGCCTGAAAATTAAACTGACATAAATTAACACAAGAAAAAGCTTTAAAATTATTTAGTATGTTTTACATGACACAGGACCCCTTATAAGTGAATGTTATCTAAATTTTAAACTAGTTTGCAAAAAGAGAAACAGTTGATAAAAAGAATTTGAACTACATGATGATAAAGGAAAATTTTAATTATTTTAATAAGATCTGTTTGTACAGAATTCTCTGAGTCTCAACATCCTATTCTGATATTGAGAACACTATTTTTTTGTTTCTAATGCAAGAAAGAGATCTTCCATATATGGTCTTGGGTCTGGGAAGAAAAAGAGAGATGTCAGAACATCGTTTTTGTATCAGCATTTTTTTTTTTTTTTTTTTTTTTTAGTTTTTTGAGACAGGGTCTTGTGCTATAGTTCAAGGCTGACCTCAGCTTTGAATTTAGCAATCCTCCTGCCTCTGCCTCCTGAGTGTTGGGATTACAGGCATGAGCCACCACACCCAGCATTGTGATATGTGGCACAGGGGATGGAATCCAGGACCTTGTGCTTGCTAAGCAGGCACAGGAACCACTGAACCAATCTCTAGCCCTGTATCTGCTTTTTTAAAAAGTGATTTCAATTCAAAATTATCCTTATGTCATAATGGCATATTTGGGGCAGGCATATTCTGCCACTCTTCAGTAAGTAAAGAGAAATCTTCAGCAAAGGTGAAGAATTAGGTTTTAATTCAAAAGGAAGACCTGGTAAACTGACTCTCTGAAACATTTTCATGGTTGGCATTGAATCAAACTCAAGCTTACTTGGGTTTCTTAGATATGGATAGTTAAGACCAAATATTTCAGCAGGAGAGCTGGTCTTAATGGCTTCTAGTGATTTCAACCTTGTTTTAGACAACAAGGGACACATTCTACAATGTGAGGTGGGAGCGAGGGCCTAACTGTGAGTCACAAGACCAGGACTGGGCCAGCCTCTGCCAGCAACTAGCATGGAATCACACTCTGGGTTCAATATATCTCACTAATCTGAGTATTTCCTGTGAAAGGAAAATTAGGGCTAGTTCAATTATTCAAATGATTCTATTAAAATCCCCTATTTACATGTATGATGATAACTTCCATCCAGACATTCTTATGGGCTTCAAGGAATGTCACAACAGACTTAAAGTCACACTTTCCCAGTGGAATTTCATCCACATAGACTCCAAGATGGTCACAACATCTACCAGTATTTGGAATTTTAACTAAGAGGTGAAGATTTATAGATTCCAGAAAGCAGCGCTTGACCAGTTCCGGTGTCTTTAGAATGTCAATTGAAACCCAAGGGTTTCTAGGTGATGCTTACATATCATAAGAACTTATCCCTGTGGTCATATGTCAGAAACTCAATAGATTTCAATACCTCTGGCTTAGGGAAGCTTCAGGGATTTTATCATCATCTTTCCAATTTCTGGGAAGAATTTGTGAAAGTTCTTCTCAAGTCACTAAGTAAGATGAGCATGTGACAGAGTAGCTTTGCACATATAATTTCAGAATTACTGGGGGCAGGGAGTTATGAATAACTTTCTCAGTATTATTCTTTGTATCTAGAAATGAATCTATATTTTCAGACATTTGTTATCTAAGTCTTAATTCCAAAGACTGATTTTGCCTTCAATTGTTTCTGTATTTCTAATATGTCACTTAGTATAAGAATGTCCTTATTTTCATAAAGTGGAACATTTTAAAAATGCATAATAGTTATCAAGGACTTTAATTTCAAAGTCGTTATTTATGTTATACTTCTACAGGAGCCTTAAAAGTGGTAAATAGTCAGAGGTCTGAATTTATAAGATGCAACTTTCTGTGTATAACCTAAATGTCTAGAGGGAAAAATAATGCTTCTCTTAGGAGCACCTGCTGTTAAAGTATCATATGTTCAGAAGAAAGTGAGCAAAATGTAACATAACAAACTTCATGACTATTTAGGCTACTATTCTAGAAGCCTTCTAGCTCCTGGATACTGTTAAATTCACCATCAAATCTCATGAACTTGGAAATTCAAACTTTCTTACAATTTACTACTTAAGTCTTACACCAAACTTCTGATACAGGGCACCAACTAACCAAAAATAGTATCTAAATGAAAAGTAATCCAAGTGAGGGGACTATCATTACTCTCAACCTGTTAGATATCTTGAACTGGGAAATAGTTTGTTCTATTAACTGGCAGGCAGAGGAGCACCCCTCCTTCCCTCCTCTCTTTTATGGCTCTGAACTTCTTCAGATAACATAGGAATGTCTTTGTCTACAAAAGAATTGTATAAAGAATGACACTATGTAAATATGCTGAGACTGATGTACCATTCTGACCAATTAACCTACACTGATTGGAATAGAAAGTTAATGTAGGGCTGAGGATTTAGCTCAGTGGTTCCAGTCCATGCCTTACAAGTACAAGGTACCAAGTTTTATCCCCAGAAACCACATACAACAATGTTGGCCATGATGACTCATGCCCACCAACAATCTGTACCACATATCATAGTACCAGGCATGCTGGCTCATGCCTGTAAGCCCAGCATTCAGTAGACAGAGGCAGGAGGATTACTGTGAGTTCTTGGTCTATATAGTGAGTGAGCTCAGGGCCAACCTGAACTACAAAGTGAGACCCCGTCTCAAAAGAAGAAAATTAATGTAATAAGACTCTGAATCTATATTCTCCACCTCTTCTGTAGCCCCTTTTCCAATTATGTGATTCTATGATCCTTGTGCCTATGTAACCTAAGCACCTCATATCTATAACACACTCCTTTTCTAGATTATTTAAAACCTCTGATTTTTGTTCTGGGAAGGTTAACCACTTTGGAAAGAACTCCAGGTTTGTCTGGGCCAGCAATAAATACTCTGCCTCTAAAACTCCTGAGTGCATCTTCCATTCTCCTGGGCTGGTTTGATTTATTGTCTGCTGCTTCAATATAAAAGAAGAGTTCATATTCAAATTTATTGAGAGATGGCTTCCATCTAAGAATTACAGAACAGGGACTGGAAAGAAGGTTGTCCGCCCATCCTGCTTCTCAAAGGTGTTTTATGGGGCAAAGCCATGAGAAGGAGGGTACAAAATAGAACAAAACTATAAGATCTAGTGGCAAAGTACAAGGTTGGCAAGAGGTGGGACAAAACCAGGGTTAACCAGTAAGATTGCAAACACACTCACACAGGTAATATTGATAAAATGGGAAAACAAGTCACAAACTAGAGAAAATGATGCTTTCTTAGAATATCAATCACTGCTATTCATCTCGAGGGGAAGTAGAACCCCCTCCCTCTTTTTTTTACAATGCTAAGCAGTGAATGTTCCTCAACTGTTTTTCTATGTGGAGGCCCCAACTTTGTTTAACTGTCTCATAATAATCTGTGACTAACTTAGCTGTCTGCATTATCTGCACAGAGGTCAAAATCACCCTCTTTGGCCTTAGTGATAAGAACCCAAGCAGTGACTCTGCTCTGTCCTAAGTATGACTCTTCCTTCAACTAAGCCACCCTAAGTGATCAATGCTCCACCAGCCACCCCCATGCTCAGAAGAGCCACACTCCCATGGATTCACTTTAAACCCTAATTCAAAGAAGTCACCTGCTAACATATACGAACTGAGCATCAGTAAGAGGAAAAGATTGCTTTCTTGAACCTATAGAAAGTTAACTTTTCTTAGTATGGTTTTATAAAGATAGAATTTGAACCAGACCCAAGATCATGGCATTGTATTCATTTCCAGAATTCCAAAGAAATATAGTGATTAGTTTTAGAGAATAGAGGTGAAAAAAAAATACCTGATACAGAAAGACATGTGAAAACTAAAGGAACTTGGGCCGGGGATTTAGCTCAGAGGTTCCAGCACCTGTCTTACAAGCACAAGGGCCCAGGTTCAATTCCCCGGTAACCACATACAATACTGGGCATGGAGACTCATCCCAGCAGCAACCAGTACCACATACCACAGTGCCAGGCTTGGTGCCTCATGCCTGCAATCCCAGCACTCGGGAGGCAGAGGCAGGAGGATTGCTGTGATGTGAGTTGGAGGCTGAGCTCAGGGCCAGCCTGAACCACAAAGCGAGACCCTGTCGCAAAAAAAGAAAACTAAAGGAACTTGTACAAAAATATACATGTGGTTATAAAAAGTAAGCTAAAACAATATGACTACTGGTATATATCAGGTACTAAAACTTTTTATAGGAAAATGTCTTCTCAGACTTACAGAACCCTTCCAATTAAACATGTATGAAATATATATGCAAATACATTTGTATATATTGACCCTGTTTTAGCATATCAGGTTTAAAGGGCTCTTAAGGCTCTGATGCTCAAATGCTGACTTACTGGCCATTTAAACCAGTGTTAATGTTTTCCAGACCTTAGCAAAATGAGAAGAGAAAGAATTCATATAAGTGTCTAAACTGATATAAAGTTGCCTCTGTCCTGACCCAAAGGACTTACTCTCTGCCATGTCCTTTCTATTTTTGGCGAAATTTCCTTTTAGTAAATTATAACAAAGAGTAAGCTTACCTTTTGTTAATGTTGGGCTTATTTGAGGGGGAAGCATTTTACTGAGCCCCAAAATGTGTATATCTGAGATCTAAGACCTTGACAACATGTTTCCAACTCCCTCTGTTGACGGAACGTTTCCAATAACATTTATTTATGGTTCTTATTCTAGCTCCTACAATCAGACTTCTTCCAAAGGAAAATACTTTCCATGGTCCAAGGAGGCCCATCTTCCTCCTTGGTTCTTTTTCTTTAAAGTTAAGTATTTTTTTTTTATTGTCTTTAATTTGCTTTTTTCAGGCAAAGCTCACATAGAACCTGGAAAGAGGAAAATCAAGCTGGTGAAGAAGAAAAAACTTGAAAGAAACACGTGTATATTTTATCTTATTATTATATAAGGAAAGAAATCACAATAATGTTTTAAAAATGAAGAAACCAAATCCAGGTGAAGAAGAAGATTAACCAAGACAAAACAGTTTGGAGGGTTTTGTTTTGTTTTGTTTTGTTTTTTTGTGCCAGGGATTAAACTCGAGACCTTGTACTTGCAAGGCAGGTGCCAGAACCACTGAGCTAAATCCCTGGCCCCAAGAAAATCATTAATGACACTCAGTACTCAGCAAATCAGTGTCCTGCCCCTAAGTGTAGGCATTAAGACAAAGAACAGAAATGGTAGCAAGTTTATATGAACTGATGCTTGAACACTGTCAACATCTCACCTGTGCCATATACTATAGCTGAAAGGAGACAGGGTAGAGTCTGTGCTTTGAGGAGCTCAAAATCATAAAAATATTATGTAAATACAATAGTAAAACTGTGAAAAGTATGCATAAGATGATAGAAACTACTAGGAACAAGACAGGAAGTGGAAGATAAACTGGGTAATGAAGGATGAGTAAGCTTTCCAAGGTTTAATCTTTACCTAAGCTACTTTATGTTGCAGTATTACAGATGGGTAAATTGGATTAGCTTGTAGGCCATTAGATAGTGCTGTCCTCAAGGTGGCCAGTCTCAGGGAACCAACACAGTGGGGACCCAACAAGGAGAACAATTAAAGCACATTCACTGATTAGCATGATGGAAAAAAAAAGAGGCACTACTACCCCTAGAGATAAGGTAGCAGTGATAGATATTCTAAATAGGAAATTCCTTGTGGGTAACTTGCTTTCCCATTTGACACTCATTTAATCAAAGTGACCATATTTACTGGTTGGTCATGGTTTTGTCCCACCTCATGACCACCTTGTGATTTTCTGTTGGGTCTTCTAGCTTCACCTCATTTTATAGCTTTGCCCTATAAAACATCTTATGAAACTGGAGTGAGTGGGCAATAAATACTCTTTCCAGTTCCCTTTCTGTCACAGAAGGGGAACTATTTACCTCTGCTGTTCCTAGAATTCAATTTCTTCAACTTTAAAGAACTTAAGTTTTGGATATCTAGCATAATTTGGATTTACATCTATTCCCCCTATGTCAGAAGGAAGATATTATTTGGGAGGGAAATGGTAATGAGTTCAAGTCCAGTGCTGACTTGCTTGTAATTCTGAGAAACCCAAAGAAGCTAACTCAGAAGCAACCGCATATATAAAAGAAATTAAGAAAATCACAAATTTATGAGATACACAGGCATAGAAAATAAAGAGCCAAAAGAAAACTTTTCACTCTTCTCGGCACCATCCAAAAGAAAACTTTTCACTCTTCTCGGCACCATATTGGAAAAGGATTTTTTGGAAGTTCAGAATTAGTTTATTTTAATGCTGACTCAAGAGGGTTTTTTTCCTGAATCATGGTGCAGAAATACATTTTCATTAGTAGTGATGAAATGAGTGAAAGAAATAGAAATATATCCTCTAAAGAGGAGAATTTCAATACTGTTACAATCAAGTAATTTAACATCATTTTTTTTTTATTTTTTAACTCATGTATACCACTAGCCAATAAGCAGTAGATAATCAGGGTAAGAAAAATACTTTAGTTCTCTGTTATTGGAAAGACACAATTAAATAGTAACCTTAGCTTTGAAAGCCCTTCAGAGTGCATGCTAAAGGATAAATGTGGAAATGACTTCTCACTTGATAGACACTATGGGATTCTTTTCAACCCAGCAAAGATGTGTCTGGGCCCATCCGGATTACTTTGTTGTGAGGGTAGCTGCTTACAATAAGCAGGTTGTGCTTGTATCAAACAATTCTTGTCATGATTTCTTCACCCCTGTGCTCACTGAGCCCACCTCCTCCATGCTTGTCCAACTTCAACAAACCTGCACTCTTGGTGGCTCATGAAACACATGCTTTTTATTTGTTTGTTTGTTTGTTTATTTGTAATTTTTTGAGATAGGGTCTTGCTTTGTAGTTCAGGCTGGCCCTGAACTTACTATGTAACCCAGGCTATCCCAGAACTCATGGCAATCTTCCTGCCTCTGCCTCATGAGTGCTGTGATTACAGGCATGAGACATCATGCCTGGCTGAACCATACACTTGTATCTTGTCACCCAAGCTTCTTGATATACTTAAACAGAATATGCTTAAAGCAAAATAACCTACATATGGCAGCAGCTCAAATATTTTTGTTTGATAAATGCATCCCAAAGCAGTAAATATATGATAAAGTTAAGCCAAAAATACCTAGTAACACTTCCTGCTCCAAGCTTACAATATATATTTGGAAGTCTCCAGCAGGTATGGATCCAAGAAAAAACTTCTGTAGGTACTATTTACTCCTTCATTTTACATATCTCTTGACAGATTCAACCTGAAATGTTGAATAATAGCCTGGATGACTGATTCAGTTTATGTTAACCTCGACTACACTTAAACTGCTGAACAAAATGATCTCTCTGTGTCCTAAGGCTCTGTTTTGTGTTTTTATTGGAACTCATTTTAGCATGCACTTAAAACAGATTTTTTTTTTTTGAGCTTGGATAAGATGCAGAATAATTTTCTGTTATGCATGACTGAGAGGAACAAAAAATATTCAGTGAAAGTAAGGAAGCCGTTTCTAAGTAGTTAAAAGAATTTGAGATAAGAGTGATAGGGAATTTAATTTTAGCAGTATTAATGTGGGGAACAAAATAATAAAATGCTGCTTTCATACTTTGTGGTATATTGCTAATCATACCTCATAGCTATGATGGTTACTTATTTTGGTTTCTTCTAAAAAAGGTTCCTGTCTATTTGCCTGCATTACTCTCTAAATACAATCTCAGAGCATTTCAGAGTGGTGGTATTTGTTAGCTTCTCCCTCAGACAGAACCCAAGGAATGCTTCTTTGTAAATTCACTCTGATAATAACCACAGATTTAATTTATATATAGAAGTTGCTATAATTATTTTGGTAGCTTATTTTACACACTAGTGATAAGAAAATTAATAACCTCAATTAGAAGATGGAGTTTAAAATAAAAAAACAGAGTTGGCATTTACCTACTCAAGGATAATCTTCTCTTGGGCTTTTGCTCAACCTCTCTCTAGTTTAGTCTGCTTCTCAGAAAGTTTCCAAAATCATTTCATAAAATACTACATTAAAAAATACTGCTTCCATATATTGGCAGACTGCATTGTTTAGGAAAGAATATCTTCTTGTTCCAGAAGCCTACAGGAACTTTTCAGTGAAAAATGGTGAAGTAAATACAAGTGGCACACCCAAAGGAAAAAAAAAAAAAGACATTTTACAAAGGCTTTTAAAGCAAATTTGAAATTCTATTTTGAAAACATTTTACTCCTGCAGAGATTCTACTCCCAACACTGGGGTAATTTCTCTGTTCAAGCAGTCCAGTCTGTTTCTCCGTGCCTCTAAACTAGGCTGACCTTACCATTTACTTTGACCAATAGGTGGTGCTAGGAGCAATGTGGAAGTTTTGCAGCCTAGGTGTAAAAAACATGGCAATATTCATTCATGCTTTCTTGTAATGCTGCCACCTGAGAAAGCCACTACAACCTGCAATAGGGTAAAAGAACGTGCTGAGAAAGACAAGGGCATAACATGGCAAACAAGCCTTGGTGAATGCATTAGGATTCACTTGGATATACACAAAGGCTCTTAACCTGGCCCCAGGCTCTATTGGAAAGTAGAGGAATCATTAAGAGGTAAGGCCCAGAGAAGGGTAGCTAGCCCCCTGGGGGAGTATCCCCAGAGTGGACAGTGTGACCCCAGCCCTTCGTTCTCTCTTTGTATCCTGGCCATGAGGCAAGCTGTTCTACTCCACTACACATTTTCCTGCTATGCTAGGTTTCCTTTTTACAGGCCCAAAGCTTCAGGACCAAAATCATGAAAGAAAATAAACTTTTCTGACTTGTCTATTTGCCATTTGAGTAATATACAAAAAATATAAATCAGTTTCTGAATACTGAATTCATATTTACTAATAATTAACTAAATATTAACAAACTACAGAAGTTTGATATACAAAATCAGAATGTGAATATATTAATAAGCTTTATGAAACATAGGTAAAGACCAATTTTCTTAAATTGGCATAATTTTTACATTCCCTCTCCATAGTCAGATCTACTTAGAATGTCAGGTGTAAGCAGATAACTTTAGAGATGAATTAGAACAATGGGTGATGTTGACAAAATTGACCCTTTTATTAGTATTAGTGCATCTAGAATAGCTTGAGGTTTCCATGCCCAAGATTTATGACCTTGATATATTGCACTGAAGGTCGTGTACCTGTTTGTATGAGAAATATTCATTGAATGCCTCCCATATGATGAACACCGAGAAGAATAAACACAAAGCTCAGCATACATGGAGCCCACTCTCTGGGTCCTGGCAAAGTCTCCTCTTTGTTCTGTGCTAGCTGATTGTGGAAAGATAAGTGCTTTTCTTCATCCACCACTGCTAACTTCATTTAGTTGGGTGTCTTTCTTTCAGTGGCCTAGCAGTTATTTTCTCACTTGAAAACGACTTAAAATAATTCTACTCTTATCCATGGTGAATAACTGATTTTCTTCCATTGCCTTATTTCTATGTAGATGTTTATATTTATATATATATATATATTTATATAGATTTATTTATATAGATATATATTATAGATATATATTATTTATATATGTATATTTATTTATATTTATTTATTTATTTATATAGAAAAAGCACATTAGCCATCTGCCTATAACTCCATACTACTTCTATCTGGTATATTTTCCAACTAAATGATATTGGAGAGGATAATAAGAGAAATGACATATATAAGACAGGAAGTAAACACATGGAAAGAGAAGGGCTCTTACTTAGCTGAACACCGGTTTTGTAAAATATTCATTTCATATTCATAATCTAAAGAAGTAAATACAAGTTTTCTATTGCTTCCATTCTAACTGATTATATTGTTTTTAAGTAACAAAATTTTAAAATGACAAATAGTTCTTGTCTTCAGCTACTCTCTTTATCGCTATTATATTAGAAGCCTTATTGCTGCTTGGTCATTTTTTACATGTTTATCTGCCTAGAAAAGTCCTGGAATGAAGTATACAGTGCTGGCCTGCTCTAGAATACCACTCTTCTTGGTTTGTAGCCTTATCTAACCACCTTTATAAGCTTTCTCTACAAGATACTTTCTTATTTCCTAATTTTTTTTTTTGAGACAGTGTCTTGCTTTGTAGTTCAGGCTGGCCCTGAACTCAACATGTAGCCCAGGCCAGCCTTGAACTCACAGAAATCCTCCTGCCTCTGCCTCCAAAGTGCTAGGATTATAGGTATGAGCTACCATGCCTGGTATTGTAGTTGGTATGTGATTACTGGGGATCAAACTTGGGACCCTGTGCTTGCCAGGCAGACAACAGAACCACTGAGCTAAGTCCCTGGCCCCTTATTTCTTAAATATTAATAGTCTGTAATCTTTTCTCTCCCATTCATACCTCCTTTTGTTCCATGGCTCTATTCACATGATTAATATAGATTCATGGCACTGCAGGATCAAATTATCAAAAATTTATTTAGGAAAATTCCTGGGAGAGAAAATGGGAAGGAGGTCTTTTTAAGGTTGTCAGAGAGTTTATATCAAAGTTTCCTATCACAGGAGTCTACCATCTTAGAAATTATCCTTCCCTAGTGTCTCATCTATCCTGAGGTATTGTCTGGGAGTGTCCCCAGTGCAATTAAGGGAAGGATCACAAAGCAGAGCAGATACCACTCAGTCACATGCCTATGCTACTCCAGCCAGTTATCTAAGAGAAGCCTGCACATGGTTGCCATCCAATTGCTGCTTGACAATTCCCGTACACTGGCTAACAGCTCTACCTTCTGCTCTGATAATTAGAATCATAATTTTGATTGCAATTGCCACCAATTATTTTCAACAGATACTATACATACACCTCATTAATGTGTGCAATAAATTATTATTCAGTCCCTATTATAAGCCACATGTATTCTGAAGAAGCATACAGACTGCAAAGAAATAAACATATAATAAATAATCATAAGACATTTGTAATTTCAACAAGTATTATCTGTATACTTATTATATCCCAGGCCCTGGTACAAGTACTGGAGATACAACAGTAAATAAAACATGATAATTTGCTCTAGTTGGATAACTATTACCAGGTGTGTAAGTCAAATAAATATAAAATTATAATGCAGTATAGTACATAAGATAAGAAAGGCACAGTCTTTTCTTTAAGGTGTAAGTAGGATGTGTCCAAGTAAATGAGAAGAAGAATAAAGTTCTCTAGGTTCTCAGAAGAGCACAACCACTTGGAGGTAACAGAACAATGGGTGAGGAAATACCTGGTTTGAGTTGGAGCAATTGACTATTTTGGTAATATAATGAGAAATTATAAGTTCTGAAGTCAAAATGTTGACCAAATGAATGGTAAATGAATGTTCATGAACAAAGGAAGAATAAGAAAGATAATAGATACTATTGTAAGGATTGGTGACAAATTGGATTTGGGTTTTCAGAAAAGAATCTTCTCAATCTTAATATGCCTAATACCTGCCTCATTCCTGTAGATTACCCCCCCGATACCATTATTTATACAAGTGCCATAATTGGAAACATATGTGAGACTTTAACTCACATCTTGGAATGCATGCAATAAATGCACATTGGCCAACTGTTAGTCAGAACAAATAATTGGCATAATTGTCTACACCACCAGGGATCTCAGCTGCAACCACATAACCTAGTCTGGCTGAACAGAAAGAAGGATTTATTAAAGGGCATTGACTAGCTCACATAAAAATTGGAAAGATGGAGAAACAGACTAGAAGCTAGAGTTTTGGGAATAATACTCAAAACCAAACCACAAAACTGATGAAGAAACAGCTGACAACATCTGTATCGCTAAGAAACCCTGGGCACTTGACTGATACGAACCTGAAGGCCACTCCCATAATCACTTCAGCACAGGCCTTTGGCCTTGGCACAACTGTATGGCTCCCACTGTTAAAACTGGACCCTGTGGCTGCTACCACCATATCGATAACTACTAACCCATATGGAGCCCTTTCCCTAGGTTGCTCGCTTGTGCCACCAGCTCTTACACAAGGACATCAGATTTGGTGGAGTCTAAGGCACTTTCCTAAATCTTAGCTGCAAACTAAGACAGAAATTTGTGTTTTATCTTCAAAGTCAAACTTCTATGGAAGGAAGAAAGTAGGGCTGTCAGTGGGGAAATTCCTCAAATATGGGAAGATGTCAAGCTTTGATGGTCAGCCATGCAGATAGTGCCCATAAATTTACTCATCTTGTGACTTTAGCCAACTATTTAAATGACAATTTTGAAAAACACATTGAGACAATGGCCCAAAATTACAAAGGGACACTCCTTGCCTTAAAGTATGTATTCCAAAAGCTAACACACCTTTTTTAAAAATGTGAGACTCCTATTGTAACAAAAAAGTAAGGAAACAAATTTTATGTATACGGGGGGGGGGAGTAGGGTGGGTAGAGCTATGGGAAAAAATGAGAATTAAATTGTGTCTTATACTGGTACAAATCCCCATTATGGAGTGCAATCATGATGCGTATATGTAATGTACCAATAAAGATTAAAAAAAATTTTTTTAAATGTGAGACTCTTTCCTGCTGCAAACACAAGCATTTTTCCAAATTCTGACTTCAACTAATACATGACATTGTTTTAAATAAATAGTTAGAATTCTATTCCACAAACACATTCTCTTTTCTAAGCTTACCAAGTTGGCTGACAATTTCTTGCATTTAGTGGGTGCCATTATTTATCTTGGATTCAATAATAGTATGTTTTCTTCTTGCTCCTTCAAATTGAACAGTTTGGGAGTGTTGTGTATCATTCTGTCAGCTACTGTTGCTAGTTCTTCAATAAAATTTGTTCAAATGTTTTATAGTCTAATCCAGTGCTTCCAGAAGCATTTCCTGTTATGACAGACATGTTCTATATCTGTGATATCTGATCAAAAGACACTTGGGAAGTTATAAAGGGATGATATGAAGCTCTAAAAATGTGGCTAATACTACTGTGGGACTGAGTTTTCAATTTTACTTACTTTCAGTAATCTAAATTGAAACTTGGTTACATATGGCTAGTAAATTACACAATGTAAGTCTAGGCTTTAAGATTAAAAAATGATCCTAAGCTAAAATATTACTATCCCTAATTTAGGGATGAGGTCATTTTCCTTTTCTTTAGTTATCACTGACAATCTCTGACAAAAATTTGCATGAGGGGCACTTTAACATCAAGACAGATCTAAAAAACTGAATATAGTCTTCTTGATTCACCTTAGGAAAAAAGACTCAGTGATTCACAATGAAGTATAAATATACAAAAAATTTAGGGAAAGAATGTGTATACAACCACTTTAACAACAAAATGGTAGATCATTCATATCGATTGCCTATATGTCTTTAAAATTTAGTTACAAAAAAATGGTTACATGAAAATGGTTAAGTATTATTAATTCAAATATGTATCAAAAGTGTAGGATTAATCATGACCTTAAAGGAAAATAAATGCATAATTATGATATAACTTAATCACAATTTATATTTGTAAAAATGACAGTAATGATTGCAAACCACATCAAAGCAAGTCAACACTGACAGTGCATCTACCAAACAACTGTCTCGCAATATGCTCAGTAGAATTCTGCCACTTTTCAGAACAAATGTACAGCAGCTTGACTTATTAGCAGAACATAGATTCATCTTTAGTTTATAAGTACAAAAAAAGTAGGAAGAAAATGTTCAAGTAGGAAAGGGAACAAGGGAAGGGGTGAGGGAAGGGATAAAAAGGGAGATGTGTTATGCACTATACCAACTCCCCAAGATGAATGTAATCATTATGTACTGCATACATGTATTAATCAGCTTTTTAATTGTAGAACTCATTTGAGCAGGTGGTTAAATTGAATGCAGATTTACTATACACAAATGGTGTGTTATCTACCTGGACAGATCAGAGGAAGATCATGTTTTCCCTTAGATTTATCCACACCCTAAACAAAAGACTGACTTCTAGAATTTCTGTACTTGAAGGAAAATAATTGAGCCTGGACTTTGCTGTTCTGCTCTTTGCATTTGGGGAATATTCTTCAGACTCTAAATAGATAAATATTTGCTAGAGATAAATCCTTGTTGAGGACTTTGGCCACTGTGTTCATTAAAGAGATTGGTGCATAATTGTGGGGTTTTTTTTGTTGTTGTTTTTATTTTGGGGCAGGTCCTTATCTGGCTTTGAAATCAGAGTGATGCTGGTTTCCAGGAATGAATTTGGAAGTCTTTTTTCCCCTTCAATTTTGTTAGTCTGAGGAGTTATATCTTTTCTGAAGGACTTGTAGATTCAGTAGTGAATCCATCAGGTTCTGGGTTCTACTTTGCTGATAGGTTTTTCATTGACTTTTGTTTTTATCATTGCCCCAATTTGACTGCTTGTTACTGACTGAAGAGAGTTTTTGTATTTTCTTGGCTCAGTTTTGATAATTAGTGTCCAGGAATCTGTCCACTTTTTCAAGATTCTCCAATTTGTTGGATAACAGTTTTTTATGTGTTTTTTGTTTTGTTTTGTTTTTTTGTTTTGAGACAGGGCCTTGCTTTTGTAGTTCAGGCTGGCCCTGAGCTCAACCTTGAATTTACAGCAATCCTCCTGCCTATGCCTCCCAAGTGCTGGGATGATAGGCATGAGCCACCATGCCCAGCAATGTGGTATGTGGTTTTGATTGCTGGTGGGAGTAAGTCTCCACATCCAGTATTGTTGCATGTGGTTACCAGGGATTGAAACTGGGCCCTTGCACTTGCAAGGCAGGCACCAGAACCACTGAGCTAAATCCCCAGCCCATGAATGACAGATTTTTATAGTAGTTATTAATGACCTTCTGGATTTTGATGGTGTGATTTTTCCTTTTTCATTTCTAATTTCACGGATGTGGGTCTTTATTTATTTTGGTAAGTTAACTAAGGATCTGTGTATTTTGTATATTCCTATATTTATGATTTCCTTCCTTGTAACTGGTTTGAGTTCATACTCTTCTGGTTTTTCTAGTATCTTAAGGTGTATAATTAATTTGTTTATTTGAGTTCACTCTGTTTTTCTAATATGAGCATTCACAATAATGAACTTCCTTCTTAGGACTATTATCATTATGTCCCAAAAGTTCTGATACATTGAACTAGCATTATAGTTGATTCTAAGAAATAATTAATTTCTTCCTTGATTTATTTTGTCACCACTTCAGTGCCCAGGAGTGTTTTATTTAATGTCTAGGCATTTGTAAAATTTATGTAGTTTCTATTGCTATTAATTATCATTTTAATTAATAGTATAAGTGGAATGATTTTAATTCTTCTGCGTTTAGTATGTGGTCTATTTTGGAGAAAGTGGAATGTGTTTCTACTCTAGTTGGGCAAAACATAGTGGATATCTATTAAGTCCATTTGTTTTAAGGAATGGTTCAACTCTGATCTTTGTCAGTTTTTTGTTTTGTTGATACATCTATTTGTAAAAGTGGTATATTGATGTCACCCACTATGACTGTTTTAGTATTTATTTGACCTTTTATATTTATTAGTATTTCTTTGATTAAGTTAAGTACACTGATGCTTGGTACATATACATTTACAATTTGGATCTCTTCCCTTTGAAGTGTTCCCTTAACTAACACATAGTATTTGCTTCTTCTGATCAGTTTTAGCTTGAAGTTCAATTTGCCTGATAATAAAATTGTCTACCCTTGCTTGCATTTAGGATTTGGACATTTGATTTTCAGTCTGTCATTTCTTTTTGGACTTGCTGAGTCTCTCTTGAATGCAACAGAACTCTTGAACTCTTGGCTCTGGTTTGTTTTTGGTTTGTTTTTTAATTTTATTTTTCCTTGAATCCAGTCTGTCAGTCTGTTGTCTTTTAATTGAGGGATTGAGCCCACTTACACTGAGACTTATTATTGAAAATTATTCACTTATTACTGTCAATGTATTTTTCTGTTGTTGGCTCATTTATTTTTCCCTTTTTGTTTAATTGCTTTCCTTGCTTTATGTATTAATTCCATCTGAACTGGCTTTATTAGATCATTGTCTGTATCTGGAATATTGTAGAGAATTTATTGGAGTGCTGATTTAGGTGTTCATGAACCTCTTAAGGTATTTGTTGTTGTAAAATGTCTTTATTTCTCCCACTAATTTGATAGTTTTACAGTCTATATTAGTCTACGTTAGAAGATGTTTGGTGTTAAGGCTTGAAATACTTCACTCCAAGCTCTCCTGGCCTTTAAAGTCTGTGTTTACCTTTAAAAGTGATTCATTTGCTTTTCACTTAAAGATTTTATGATTCTGTCTCTCTGTCATTTTGGCTATGATGTGACAATGTGTTGAGTTTCTTTTTTCATCATAATTATTTGACACTACAATAAGTTATCAAAAAGATTATACATCATGACCAAGTAGGTTTCTTCCCAGATGCAAGGATGATTCAGCATAGCAAATCAATCAATGTACCCTACCATATTAAGAGAAGCCAGGGCAAAAATCACACAATTATAGTAATAGATGTTAAAATTTTTTTTGATAAAATTCAATAAACATTCATGATTAAAAAAAAAAAACCCTGAAGAAAATAGCTATCCCAACCTGATAAAAGTTGTTTATGAAGGATCCAAGTTTTCTGTTATTTTTAGTCAAGCAAAGTATGTATTAATATTGAGAATACTAGAAAACATTTTAAAAGAAAAGAAAACTTGCTGGTATTTTATGCAATGTAACTTGCCTTCCACTAGTAAGCTTTCTACAGATGCTAAAATGTACATACTAACACATCAGTCCTATCAAAGTAAAGATATTTTAGCAATGAGTAAGGAAGTAACCATTTCTTTATGGGCACTATGGACTCAGTATCCTGTATACTGAAAAGTGAGTGTTTATATCATCATATAATTTTGTGTGAAAATCTGTATGAAAATTTGTGTGAAAATGTCAATTAACATTTTTATTTTTACATAAAAAAATTGGAAATACAAGTTTCTAACCTGTTTTTTAAAAGGCCAAAAGGTTTCAGTGGAGTTCAGAATTGCTTGAAAAATTTTAAATGTAAACTGGGGAGAGTGGCAAATGCCTGTAATTCTAATACTTGGGAGACAGAAGCAGGAGGATTGCCACAAGTTCAAGGCCAGTCTGGGCTACATAGTGAGATCCTGCCTCAAAAAGCAAAACAAAATAAAAATACAGACTTAAAATGTAACAATATCCTATTGGTAACTTATATTTTTATTTATTTGAAAATGGTAATTTTTAAACTTTTAATATTTTACAAAGATTTTCTTGATATTTATGCCAGCCTTGTATTAGACTAGAAGGAATGTATATATATTTTATTTTAAAATATAGGGGTAGGTACTTGTCTGGTAGACCAGAGTCCATGAGTTCAATTATCAACATCACTAAAATAAATTAATATATAAACAAGGACTATATGATTAAATAATTTTACTGATGTAGATTGTGATTTTTTGAAAGGGTCATGATTCCACAGTCCAGAAATCAAAATCAAGTGCCTTCTATGAGACGGGAACTTAACATGTATGGTCTCATTTAATCATCATAGTGACTCCTATTATTCTTAACTCACAGAATGGAAAACTAAGAATATAAGAAGTTAAATCACTTTGCCAGAGCCACAGCATGTAAGTCATACCTCAAGACTGGAATACAGTCTTATCTGGCTCCAAGCTCTAAGTCTGGCCATGCTGTGTCAATACTTTCATAAGCACATGTCAAAAGGATTGTGGTGATACTACATGCCAAAATAAGTAGAGTAGAACAACAGCAAAAACATTCATATTGATTAACTTACAGAAAAGATAGTTAATTGTATTTTGATGACGTATGCTCTATTATGGTTAAAATCTACATGTCATTGCATGACCTCATGCTCTAATAAATGGATCTTTGGGAAGGTGACTGACTTATGAAGGTGTTATAGCTGAACTGCCGTTAGGAGGTGTGGTGGTCAGTGCAGGCATTACCTGGAAGGGTCCATTTTCATTCCAGGTCGCTCCCTTCATTATCTCTTTGCTCCAAATATTGCTTAACATGAGCAATCTGCCTATGCCTAGACTTTTCCACTACACCATTAAGCCTTGGAGTTGGCTGATTATACACTTAAATCTTTAAAAACTGCGAGCCAAAGTAAGCCTTTCCACCTTTAGCTTGTGAATTTTAGGTACTAGGTCTCATCAATGAGAAAGTAAGATGGATTTTGGTTCCTGGGAAGTACAGACACTGCTGTGATAGTACCTGACAATGTGATTCAAAAGCTTTTGGAGGTACTTTGTAGGAGGAGTTCGGGAAATTTTGGAGATTTGTAGCTAGAGAAGCAGCCCTAGAATGCTCAAAGTCAAGGATGGTGGGAGGTTCTGGTTCACAGCTCAGGAGACAAAAATGCTGATAAAACAGCAGTCAGTAAAGGTCAGGCTCATGAGGTTTCAGTTGGAAACAAAGACTACAATAAAATTGGACTTGAGACTATGTGTATTATACTATAAATTTTTTAAAAACTAAATAATTAGATAAATAAATATTGTGTACAATTTGCTCATATCCTGAGACTCTAAGAGGCTGAGATCAAGGGTAGCAGACTAATTTATCTAGTAGAAGGAGCTTCAAGGGAGCCTAATGCTGGAGTTGTGGCATGGACACTGTTTGTCTTCTTTTTTTTCAGGTTGCTATGGAAAATCAAGAGTAACAAGCCAATTTTGAAAGATTTTAGTTTTGCCAGAAAGAAAGCACCCACAGAGATGGAACAGAAGAGAGCTCAGTCACTGAGCAGATTACCCTTGAAAAGAAGCTGCGTACTTTAGGTTGGAGCAATAGGAAAAAGAGTTACAGAGTATGTCAGGAATTGGCAAGACACCACTTTGCAAGCTCTACATTGCAAAAGTGAAATGTTTTTCTTTGAGAAAAGAGCCTTAGGCCACCAAACTCCAGAATGGAAACCTAGGGAATTTGTTTTTTAAGATTCCTTTCATATTGCTCAGTAATTCAGATCTTTGGAGGCCTCTGGAGTCATGGTCCAAGAGAGCTCATGTTATTCAAACTGGCAGTAGACCTTGGCATCAATCACACAGCCTTGGGTTTAATGGCATAAAGAATGC
>PVIR01004095.1:25313-82268 GCA_004026965.1 Petromus typicus
TTTTTTTTTTTTTTTTTTTTTTTCCGAGACAGGGTCTCACTTCGTAATTCAGGCTGGCCCTGAGCTCAGCCTCAAACTCACATCACAGCAATCCTGCTGCCTCTGCCTCCCAAGTGCTGATTACAGGCATGAGTCTCCACACCCAGTATTGTATATTCTAACAGGGGGATTGAATTCAGGCCCTTGCACTCATAAGACAGGTACCGGAACCACTGAGCTAAATCCCCAGCCCCTAAAACTGTTAAAACTTTTACAAGTGATTGTTACAATGCATTTTGTGTAAAGAGGTGTTCACAAGTCTTTCAAGGGACATGGCAGAATGTTATGGTTTCTATTTAGATCTCCTCAGAGTCTTCCACTCTCAAAATGGTTTATATTTTAAGGTTGGAAGTCACTTGGTATGAACTCAATTTTTCTCTAGCAACAGGATTAAAGAAAGCAGCTGAATCTCTGGATTACATGGAATCTCTTTTTCTTAAAGTCTGAATTACTAGACATTAACAATTTTTATTTTACCTTGTATTTTTATTAGTATATGTTTTCTATACATAATTATATTTTTCTCACGGAGAGTTGGTAAATGTACAAAATACATCTGAATTCTTCTTCATGTCTCCTTTCTCTCCTCCATTCTCCATCCCTACATATCTTAGCAATAACCACACTGAACTTTAAAAGCTGAATTTCTTTAAAAGCCGAATATCAATTCACTGAATCAGAATATTGCTGCTTATGTAAAAACATATTCTCAAGGATTGTAATACTATACAGAGCAATTCTGTGTGTGTTTTCAATGAAACAACTTTTAATTTTCATGGACTTTTAGAAGTTTATAGTTTTAATTCCTCATAACACTCAACTACAGAATACATAAATTGAATCTTCTTGAAAGAGGTATGTAATTAGTGTTCTCTTTTATCAGAATTGATTAAGGCTGGTTCTTGAGCAAATGGGAAAATGAGGAAGTGGGCAGAAAGAGAGGCTGATTGAGAGTTCGATTTCAAATCTTCCTGATATAATTAGGAAAGGTTAGGAGAAAATGAGAGCCAAGAGATTAACAATACTGTAAAGCAAAAGAGCATTGACACAGTAATGGCCAAAACAAGGGGTATAAAAAAAGAGACAGGAGCATGGCATATGCTTACTTAATCCTCTCCCTTCACTCCCATGGCTTCTGCATAGGCAATCTGCTTCATGTGCTTGGATGACACAGTGTTCACTCACTTCAAGGACACCAGCAGCTCAAATTAGTCCAGCACAGTTTATTGATGGGCAGTAGTGAAGGAACTAAATGGATAGTAGGTGTTTACGATGGATAAATGTTGGTTGTCTGATGCCAGAGCAGCCTCTGGTTATGACTGAAAGTAGTGAATGACCAATGGACTGGATTCAAATTATGAATCCAGAATTTTTAATTCAGGAAGCACTTAAGACGCAGCATTGTTATTTTTGGCGATGAATTCAATGGGTAATTTCTACTGAAAGAAATATTTAACACACCGTCCTTTGAAATCCCTAGTCTTCTATAACTCCAAAGAAGAATAATGCACTTGAAACACTTTTCAGAGGCCAGGTCATTCCCCTCCTCTTTAAGAGAAATATAGTATATTTGACTTATTTTTCTGTGTCAGTTTCTCCAGATTGCTAAATTTAGGAATAAGCTGGCTATTTCCTTTTTTTAAAATATACTTGTAAATTTATTGTAATTTAACTTCTTGGACTGCATCCTTGCTAAACTTAAAATGTGCCATAAATTGATATCAATTACTTCTTTCTTTCTTGAAACTTTTCTGCCATTTAACTCATCTCTTTTAAAAGTTTTAATTTCTCTGTTTCTGCCTTCATCTCTCTGACCCTATACTTGCCAAACCTATAAATTTAAATATTTCTCACATTCTTCCTTCAGGTCTCTTCTGTCCTTATACTCTCCATATGATGCCATCCACTCAGGATATAAGTAATTTCCACTACTGAATTACTTCCCCAATACATATCTCTATATCTCTCCATCTACATCACCACCCCTAAAGTCCCAGGGTTTTGCATCAGTATGCTATGATAAATCATACTGCTCAAATGACTAGGTTCTCTTCCTCAAAAAATTTCCCACCCAATCCTTGGCAATTTGGAAGCAAAAATCATGATTCTATCTTGGACTGTCCAATAGCAATCCAAACACACTGTGCTTCCAGTTTTTCTTTGTACAGTTATTTTTCTCAGGAAGTCTTCTGTAGGCCAGGGATTTAGCTCAGAAGTTCCAGTGCCTGCCTTGCCTTGCAAGGTCCCAAGTTCCATCCTCAGTACAATTAAAAAAAAAAAAAAAAGCCTTCTGTAAGCACTTTCTAAGTATATGAGGTCCTCGTTCAAAAGTTCTTGTTAGCAAATAGTTATGTACATTTATGTACATTGAATACTTCCTACAGAAGATAGTTTCTATTACTTTTGGTTGCCATCCTTTCCACAATACAATCAGAGCTAAAGCTGGAACAGGGTAATTTAATATACTGGTTAAGAGAATAGACTCCAGGGAAACTTGATTTCCTGGATTTGAAACCTGCTTTGGCAGGTAGCCCCTGTGATAAACAGAATTCTAGCATACCTATAAGAACCCTGGCTTCTGGTATGCATATCTCCTTCCATTTATTCAAAGGACAATTCAAAGTACTGCTGTGAAGGGATTATAAAGGCAATTAAGGCCCCAAATCAGTCACCCTTAAGATAAGGAGATTATCCAGATGGGCCCCATGTAGTCAAATGAGCCCTTTAAAAGCTGAGATTCTTTCTAGCCGGTAGTAGAAATGCAAATTAGAAATTAAAAGCACAAAAGGCATCCAACACGCTCTGTGCCTTGCAGATGGAGAACGCAAGAAATGCACCTCAGAGTGGGAGCTAAGAGTGGTCGAAAAGTTGACAACCAGCAAGGAAATAGGGTCCTCAGCCTGAAGGCTACAAGAAACTGAATTCCTCCCACACTGAGAATGGGTGCACAAGCTGAGTTCTCCTACAGCCTCCAAGTGACAGCTCCGTTTGGCTGACATTGTGGTTTCACTCTCGTGACACCTTGAAAACTCAGCCATGTGGGGCTGCACTTCGGACCCACCAACTGTGAACTAATAAATAAGTGCTGTTTTAAGCTGCTAAATGTGTTACACAGAAATTGAAGACTGACATATCTTCATGACATGACAGCTGACACTCCTCAGAGTAAGGAAATAAAAGGACAGCAAGCAGGTAGCCACAGTGCTATTTGTAGAAAACCAATGCCACAGTCTATGTGTTAGAAATGCCCCAGTCTCTAACCACAGCCCACATTCAAGGGAAGAAAAACTAGATTCCGCCTCTTAAAGCAAAAGATATTTTACAATTTGTGGACAGACTGGGCATGGCAGTACACACCTATTATCCCAGAAGTGAGAGGCTGAGGCATGAGGACCACAAGTTCAAGTCTAACCTGAGTAACTTAGGGAAGATACAGACTCAAAATTAAGAGAAAAAAATGTTTGGGTGCATGTATAAAACACATCTCAATTATATCTTTTCTGCTTTTTTTGTACTAAAAATATGCAGCAATAAAAATTTTGTTTAAAACAGACAAGATCTGAAAGGAAAAAAAAAAAAGTGTGAAGGCCCTGGGCTCAGTTTCTAATACACACACACACACACACACACACACACACACACACACACACCTAATAATATTAATTTGTAGACATATTTTAAAATCACCATAATAGTAGTATTATTTGCCTGATTTTACTATTGTTAGTTAATAACTTATTTATTCTACATGGAGCCCCCTGAATGAGGAATCATTTCATATATAGTTTATAGATGGGGAAATTGAAGCTCTGGGGAGGTAATTTTCCTAAGGTCCCACACAGCCACTGGATTTACTAAATGCCAGACCTAAATTTTTAACTCCAAATCTAGAGTTTTCAGATACTATGTTGATTTTTATAATGTCCTTAAAAATATGTGAGCAAACCAATACAATACTAACTGATGGAAGTGAAAATGTAGCTGAGAGAATTTATAATTAGTTCAGCAACCATTTCCAGAAACTACTATATAATGAGTAGTTTAAAATCTAACTGGAAAGAAATTATAATGATTTGTTTACTATTCTGTCATCTACAATTTTCTCTAAAACAGTCTAATAATATTTTGAATATCAGCATCAA
This sequence comes from Petromus typicus, assembly GCA_004026965.1. Lineage (NCBI taxonomy): Eukaryota > Metazoa > Chordata > Mammalia > Rodentia > Petromuridae > Petromus > Petromus typicus. The sequence goes on from PVIR01004095.1 coordinate 29,495, forward strand.
AGGGGTACTTACCAAATTAATGAACGGAAAGAGGGTGGTAGAGTAGCTAATATAACAATGACCCAGACTCAAAATCCCAAAGGTTCTCAAAGTATATCATTATAAGGCAAATCTAACACAATAATGTTTTTAAATGCTACATTTAAAAGCTTAGTACTTGAATGGGAAAGAAATGACATAATATTTCTACTTACTGAAAATAATTTTATGCAGGTGTTAGCTGATCGCACACTGCACATGTGTCAGTTGAGAGCTGAGCTCCCACGACTGTGAACAGAACCTTCGGCTGAATTAGAAGCACAAGGTTGCTACTCAGACCAGACCTAGAGAACCAAATTCAGTACAGGGTGGCATACTGGAATAAGGGCTCAGGAATTTACAGAGAACAGGATAGTCAGAATCACAGGCATCTTACAAAGCTTGTCAAGAAAAACAAAGAAGCCAAAAAGCTCTAACTTAAAAAAGAAGAGACAAAAGCGATGATAGGAGACTATATTTCTCAAATACCAGAAGAGGTGATATGGAAAAATAGTTTCATTTAATTTTGTGTAGTTTCCAAAAGCAAAACTACAATAAATGGCTGGAAAGTATAGGGTGGCAGATTTTTTTTGATCAATAGAAGAACTCCCACAATTTCAGTTATCTCAAAGCAATCCAGGCTGCCTTAGAAAATGGTGGGTTCTAGGTCACCAGAGAAATTCCAAAAGACGCTGAATGCCTGTTTGTCAAATACAAGAGCACATTCATTTTGTAGATGGAGAGCTGGGGTAAATTACTTCTAAATCATTCAAATCATTTTCAGAAGTGTCTTCTGTTTATCCTACAGGATACGGATCCTCTTCAACTTTGGTTTTTGTTTTGTTTTGTTTTGGTACCAGAGATGGAACTTGGGGCCTTGTGTTTGTGCTTACAAGGCAGGCACCAGAACCACTGAGCCAAATCCCAGCCTCCACTGTTTGGTTTATTAAACTACACCCATCAGCCTGGCATGGATATTCTGCGTTATCTCTAACTTCCTTTCACTTCTTGATTCTGTACTTTTTCTCTTCTTTTCATTTGTCTAGTCTTTGGCATGTTATGAGATTGGAAACATCACAGCCATCCTTACTAAAGCTTTCACCAATAATTAACCTAATTGCACTTTCTACTCGTATTCATTTCTCTAGTATAGCTTTCATGATACTCGATCTTGTGTTATGTATTTTTTATAGCTACTTTTATTCCAAGGAAATTGAAAGCTACTTGAAGGCAAGGGCCATACATTTCATATTTCAGCATTCTTGTGAAGTTTTAGGTACGATGATTGCTTATGAGTGCTCTAATAATACATGCTTCTTAAATTACATTTGACACAGTTGCTGCATAAAATCAATAGTGAAATTGGAAGGATAATTTAAATATATTTTTGATTAAATGAACTTCTGAAGTGGAATATTTCTGCCTCCCCTTTGCTGACCCTACTATTTTTATCTGATTTTATTGCAGTCAAGTGTACAGCATTTATAATTTTAAATTATATAACAGAGTGGTATTTAGTCTACTCATAATGTAAAATAATCACAATTATGTAGTTCTAGAACTTTTCCATTATCCAAACAGAAGCCTCTAACCATTAAACAGTGAACCCCTGGCTCCCTGTACCCCTACCCTGGCTTTCTGTGTCTGTGCTAGTTTATTTGTAGCTCTGACACAAAGTCTTGCACCAAATGGTTATTCAGTAAATATTTTTAAGCCAAATTTGAGTGGAAAGGCACTATCCAAAAAAATCCACATGATGAAAGAGAAATATAGGCCAAGAGAGACCAGTTGTTTAAACTACGTATAAATTATTTAACAAGGGTATTGTTTCTAGGCTTAACATTGCATAAAAAGTGAATAATTTGTAGCACTTCAAAGCATAAAGTCACATATATATATAATCTTTTTTTAAAAAACCCATGGCCATAAAAGCAAATCAGATATGAGGGGCTGAGGATTTAGCTCAGTGGTTCCAGCAACTGCTTTGCAAACGCAAGGTCCAGAGTTTGATTCCTGGTAACCACACACCACAATGCTAGATGTGGTGGCTCACACCTAAAATCCCAGCACTCAGCCGGCAGAGGCAGAGGCAGAAGGATTGCTGTGAGTCCAAAGCTAGCCTGAACTACAAAGTATGACCCTTTAAAAAAAAAAAGAAAAGAAATTAGCTATGTGATATCATGTTGCAAGAGAATCTTTTAAATTCTATTTTGCAATTCAAACTCCTAATTTCCCTAAAAATATGTATGGATAATTAAGATAATAAAAGATTAGAAATATCTATTGAAGAAAATTTAAGATTTCCATATGAGACTCCCAGATGCTGGACAAGGAAGAGAGATAAACTATCAAACCAACTGTTACTTCCAAGGAATAACTCCATCTAAGATTCTAGCACTGCTTTGTAACCTCATATACTGGTGACTACAAAAGGCTTTGTTTGGTACATGGAAATAATTCTTTATATTTTCTTTTCCTCCACAGTAACCTGAACATCCTTATAGTTTTATGATATTTTTTTCTACTGCTGCTAGAGGATCTACCATTTAAATTTCTCTACTTAAGAAATTAATCCAGTGCATCTTAGAGGAACTGAAAATTTTTGTTCAGTACTAAGAGCTCCCTGACTGAAGAAAGCTTACCAAAGTATAATGACAATTTAAGTTAATTAAATTCAATGACATTAAACTAACCATAAAATTCCCAATGTGTGCAAAATGACTCATTTCAAACAAGCCCTGTTTAACATCATGCAGTTGTAAAGGGTTATATTTTAGTTAGTTATTATTTCAAAATATCTTGAGACCAAAATTAAGCTGATTTTTTTCTCAGAAAAAGACAGCTTTTTAATTTATTATTATTATTATTTTTATTTATTTTATTTTTATTATTCCTTTCTGTTCAATTTATTTCTTCAGGTGTAGTTTTGTTTGTATATAACAAAGAAAGTAAGATGAGATTTCTCAAATTGTCCTAAATGGAAGTAGCTTAGCTATTTCATGTAAGAAGAGAATAGATGAGAGGGAATTTTTCCAGAAAGCAACACTGAATATTGATTAGAAAGTATGGTTATAGTTTTATGATATTTTTACTACTACCCTGTAGTAATTGTTAGAGGAGATGTGTGTAGACCATGCCTCTCTGGCTTTCCTTGACCACGTTTTCATGTGTGTGCCTGCTCTCTGCAATAGCAATGTGACTTCTAGAAACTTATCCCAAGGAAGTAATTGGAAAAGTGATAAACACTTATAAACAACAACTTTCACTCAGGTTGTACTTATAATGGAAGAACAAACCTGGAAACAACTTACACATCCAAGGAAAGAATATGAGCTATGAGACAGCGATTGAAAACAGTTCTGTATGGGCTGGGGAGTTAGCTCAGTGGTTCCGGTGCCTGTCTTGCAAGCACAAGGACCCAGGTTTGATCCTCAGTAACCACATACCATACTGGGCATGGAGACTCACACCCAGCAGCAATCAGTACCACACACCATAGTGCCGGGCGTGGTGGCTCACGCCTGTAATCCCAGCACTCGGGAGGCAGAGGAAGGAGGATTTCTGTGATGTGAGTTTGAGGCTGAGCACAGGGCCAGCCTGAACCACAAAGCGAGACCCTGTCTCAAAAAAAAAAAAAAAAACCTTAAAGAAAACAGTTCTGTAGCTCCACAGAGTCGTGGAGAAAGGTGGTAACATAATGTTTAGTGATAAAAGCAGTTTACAGAGAGATGTGTTTAGCACACATATTTTAAATTATATATTGTTTTTTTGTAAAGATAAATTTTAAATGATATTTTCACAAAGATTATCTTTAGGTGGTATTTAGGAAGCTGTTACTAGTTTTTGTTGTTTGCTTATCTGCATTCTCTATTTTTTGCTATAGTGATTATGGATTTCTTCTGTATTATGAATATAAAAATTTTTAGTTTGTTTCCAAATCTAAATTCTTACGAGAACCACATAAATTCTACTTCATTGTTCCTAGATGATTATATAAACTGCAGAAAAGAAAAAAAAAAGGATAGTCAGATGGGCAGAATGAATTATTTCTACATAACGACATATTACAGCCCTGCTACTAAACAACTCTGTTTAAAAGCATTTTATCTTAAGGAAACTCTTGCCAAAATATGTGTAAATGATCTTATTAATTTTGATTGACTTTATTTCTTTTTAAATTCAAGGTTTTTTATGTGCTTATTTTATAAGAGATAATCAGTGACCCTATACCTCAGTCTTTTGGGGTCTCTATAACAAGGATACCATAAATAAAGTGGCTTATAAGCAACAGAAATATATGTACATATTATGAAACCTGGGAAGTCCAAGGTCAAAGTGTCAGTACATTCAGTGTCTTGTGAATGTCCATCTCCTATTCATAGTTCTGTTTTCTCATGTTGAAGCAGGAGAAGATGAGCTTCCTTGTGCATATGCCATACAGTACCAATACATTCATGACAGACAAGACCTAAATACCTCCTAAAGACCCCACCTTGTAACACTATTACCTTGAGGTCAAGATTTCAATATATGAATTTTGAAGGGATAAAATAATTCAGAATATAACAATTCAATTCTTTTTAAATTAGCTGAAAACACAAAGTGATCCTTATGTCACCCCCTTCAAGGCTTAGATTGGAAAATTAGTGGATACAAAGACACACCAAATGCTCATGGATCCACAGATGATTATGGCATAGCTGGTCTAGATGTTTGGCTGGGTAGTCCTGCTTCAGGATGCAGTAGAGCTGGACTCAACTCTGTGCCATTTGTGTTTGTCCTGGGGTCTGGTATGAAGCAGGAGCAGCTGTATAGAACATTTGTTTTCTCATGGTATAAAAACTCTAGCCTAATTACAAAATTACAGTGGCCAAACAAAGTCACATGGCCAAACCTAAAGTCATTGGGTCAGGGAAATGTGTCTGGTCCACAGGGAAAGGAAAATAATTAAGAATGGCTAAAGAATAGAAATGAAACAGTTGACTGGGAAGCAACATAAATTATTACATGGGTCATACTGTAAATGGAGACTATGTTTGGGTTCTCAAGTAAGTATTTCCACATTCACTTTAATTTTCCACCTTCATTTTCTTCCCAACCCCACTAAATCTTCAGGTAAACCATTTACTCATATGTGAGGTCAGTGTTGCATTGTGGTGATATGCTTTCTTTATGAAGCAAGATAGCTGTAATGGGTGGAATATGCCTCACCTGATTCCATAGGTAAAAATCAAAACCCACAATATGCGGGTATTTGCTGATAGAATATTTGTATGATGAAAGGCTATTATGGTGCAACCTTCAAGAACAGGCTCTCAGAAAGGCTTCTTACTCTTTTCTGGCACATGCTGATGCAATGAGAAGATGCCAGTCTGCAACCCACAAGAAGACACTCTTGCTGACTAACCTGGCACCTTCACCCCAGGCATCCAGCCCAGAACTCTGAGAAATCAACTTATTGTGCTTTGTTAGAGCAGCCTGAACTACATATAATACCTCATGAAAAACAAACTGTTTTCCAAATAAACAACTTACAATAGCTCTGTCTCTGAGAATGATCAAAATCAGTGGAAAAGTTCACAGGAAGAGTACCTGTCTTACGATAAGAGAAGATGTCACAGAGGTGCTTTTTTTCCTGTGGTGACTTTGAAGAGCTCCTCCAATAGCTGAAACAAAATGTACAAGTTAAATCTTTAGTCCTTTCTACAAGAAAAATTAAAATAAAAAATACCACTGAAAAATGTGCTCATCCCTGACTAACAGCTCTTCTTTCTGACACCCCAGCACCCACCAGGTAAAACTTCTAAATTCATTCCTGTTTAGTCTCCTCCATTGAGTTGCCATATTTCTCCATCATTAGCATTTACTGAATTTTGGTTCATTGTATGTAGGTTCTATTAGGTCATCCATAACAAAAAAAGGAAAAGATACATATTTTTCAGTGTTTTGACACAGATCAGAGCAGACAGAAAAGAAATAAGATGAGTGATGAAGAGATATATTCAGCCTCATGAGACACTCATTATGGCAGTGGCCAGACTGGTTCTGGTAAACGTAACAGAGCTATAGAAGGTTACAGAAGATCATCTATGTAAACTCGATTTCTTGCCAGGAAGAATTTGTGTTTGAGGATAGACTGACCTATGACAGTATAATCAAAGCCAAAAGTGCAGAGCTGAGAGAAATCAGTGGGGCCCTACTGATTGCATGGAGACCATCCTTTAAGAGGTTCCTTTTTCATTGTTTTGACTCATAAGTGTGAGAGGCTACTCATATTGGATATTCAGAAAGCCACTCTGAGCCATTACAAAGAAAATGACTAGTCAAGGCATTTAAGTGGACGATGGGTATGGGTTTAGAGAGTTTACCCTTCTCACCCATCAAATCCTCAGCCTGGGAAGAAATAGCTTCTGTCTTTCCTGTCTAAACCATTTCATTTTCTTTCTTTAGTGCTCAAATATCAGAATGTTAAAAAAAAATCTTGTTCTAATTCTTTCAATGATCTTTGTCTAATGCATATCTTTCAAATTGAAATCAGAACTCATCTGAAAAGATAGGTTATTGTATTTTCAGGAAAAGGGCACTTGGGTCATAATTCTGTAAGCAAAAAAAGAAACAGACATTTTCTAATGGATCATTGTACTTTTCTTACCCAATACATGGAAAATTGATTCTATCTGATGTCTACTTCAAAGGCAAGAATTTTGTGTTTTTAGAAGTTATATTGTGAGGTTATGTGGCTGATTGTGCTTAAAAATTGTATGATTTAATCCTAGATTGCAGATAAGGAAATTCACTGCTTAATATATAAAAAGACAAACAATAGAGAGGAGAAAATGAGTAAAGCAAAGAATTTAGAAGTTGCTAGATAAAATCGATTGGAAGTAACTGATTTAGATTGAGCTCCTATTCTGGGCACTCAACTATCCAAACTAAATGGCCAAACTCGTGCTACAGTTCCACATCTCCAAACTAAAACTAAGTTATCTGTCCTCCTGAGATATAAAAGAGAAAAGATAGCTAAATTTTCTGACAGACTAGTCATGTAAAGGAAGTGTCCTTTGCTTTAACCTTTATAGAGAAAAAAAAAAACTGAAGCGACTTGATGTTGACCAATCTGATCGTCTATAATGTTGTTTCCTTGTTGTGTCTTGGGCTACTTCATAAAAACCAACTTTTTTTCTAAATATTTAGATGAGGCCCTGACCAATTCATGAATTATTAATGAAAGCTAGCTGGCTTTTTAAACTAAATTGAAGAAATACTTATTTATCTATTTATTTACTGATACCAGCAATCAAACTCTAGACCCTGGCACGGGAACCATTGAGTTAAATCCTCAGCCCAAATTTTGTTTTTTGAACAAGATCAAAACTATGTAGGGGGCCAGGGATTTAGCTCAGTGGTTCCAGTTCCTGCCTTGCAAATGCAAGGTCCTGAGTTCAATCCCTGGTAATCACATACAACAAATGCTGGGTGTGATGACTCATGCCCATGAGCAGAGCAGTCAGTACCACACACCACAACACTGAGGTGGCTCACATGTATAACCCCAGCATTTGGGAGGCAGAGGCAAGAGGATAGCTGAGTTCGAGGCTGAGTTCAGGACCAGCCTGAACTACAAAGCCAGACCCTGTCTCAAAATAACTAAAACAACAAAAACCAAAAAAAACCTATCTAGATGCATCATATGTATTAAGGTATCATTGCTGAAATTAAGTAGTCAAAAATGCTATTTACTATATCTTAATTCTTAAATCTGAAACAGTATCAAAAAATCTTCTAAAAACATTACTCTAATTAAATGTTATTTTTGGCCACAGAAATACATCATCCTACATCACTGCCCAGCAGTATTCAATCCAGCTGACTGACTATACCATCTTTCCTAACTACTACTTTAAAAAATCTTTTTGCTTCATAATAATACCCTGCCAGCTTGAAAGTCACCTTTGACAGCTCCTCCTCTGCCTCAGCAAGACCTCTTAATTCTGTAATTTCTTGGGACTGAAAAATGGACTTTTCTTTGATCATTCTATAGTCAGTCATCTAATGTTAATATAATTTTCAAACAGATCTGTTTTATGAGTTTCATACTTGCATCCTAGATTATTTGACTCTTCCATTTTGTTATTTGGCAAGAACTCACTCTCATGTCCAAAATGGATTTAAAAATTTTCCTTCCTGATCACCCAAGTGTACTGAAAGGAAAGACAGCATCACCTACTCAATGGTTTAAGGAAGTAATACAGAAAGTGAACATATTTCCATTCTTATTCCCAATCCACTAAGCTATGTTTTCCCTACCTGTAGTCTGCCTACTTTTCCTCATTTACATATTATCAAGTCTAGATAGAACCAGTCTACTGTCTCTCCTGGACTACAGTGATCTCCAAAGTGGTTTCCCTTCTACTCCTAACCACATAGCCCAAAGGTGGTCTTTGAAGGTAAATAAATCCCTGTTATTCCTTTATTTGTAAAGTAGAAGTGGCTCCCACAATATTAAAAAGATAAACCCAGAAGACACCACACCGTCTGGTCCCTCAGTTTTCTCATTCTCCTCCCATTATGTCCTTCTCACTCTTGGTCCTTTTACACCATTCCCAGGTTTGTGTTTGTGTTCCTGTTGTTTCTGTCTGGAACACTTTTTCCCCCAGTAAGAAGCAATTCTTCTTTCATTTCCTCAGAAAAATTTCCTTCACAAATCCTGCTACCCCCAACATGCTTCAGTCCTCCTATTATATTTTAATGTCCACGCCTCACAAGATGAATCCCATTGTGTAACTGTATGTTTACTTGTTTGGTATTTCTGTCTTTCATCAGCCAATGAGGATCATACATGAGGGATCATACTGCTGTATCCCTGTTTCACTGCTATATCCCTAGCCTCTAGCACAGTCCCTGGACTAGACTTTTAAAAGGTATGATCAGCCACACACGGGAATATGCTTGTCTGTTAGTAAGTGTAATTAGATGCAACAATATCATGACTTTATGTACTGATTTTTTCAAGTGGGCTGGTTTCATAAAGACTCAATAGTTATCTCCTTTATTGTTCATAAAAAATACATAACATCCCACCAAATAAATAAAACAAAATGCACTTAAATCTTCATTATCTGAAAAGTGTTACCTAGTTTTGCAATTATAATTAGTGTTATTCTGATAAAGTTGTCTACTTAAGAGAAATTCACAGAGGTATGAATCATAGGATTATAACTTCCAAATATTTCCATTCATGGGATCATCAATTTCTCTTTAAAAGTATTATAACAAATTAGAGTATCCTCAAGATGACTAATCCTGGATAAATTGGCAATTTTTATTCTTGAAACATTGTTACTTCAGCTGATCTTGAGCTCCTAGACCCAAGCAGCCTTCCTGCCTCAATCTTTCAAATATTTTAGACTAACAGTGCATATCACTATGCTTGGCTTGGTTACACTTTTTCAGCGCTTTTGGCCTATGTCATGTGAGCTCCAGATACTAACACAAAGCCTCTCCCTTGGACCAATACTCTTTTTATGAGTTGCAACAATATTGACACTACCGAAGTCAAATTTCTTCTAAGTCCTATGAAGACTTCTCATTATATTTTATATCTAGCAACATCATAGTGACAGCAAGATGTCTGCTGGGAGAATATATTTATTGTGGATATGACATTATAAATCTAATAGAGAGTCAAAGTTTTTAATTGACACAGCTATCCACAAAAAGTAATGAAAGGACTTACTCTATTAATTTGTAACTTCTAGCTAGAAACTTTTTGCTTATACTCCAGTATGCTAACAATATTTGAATTATAAACACTAAATAGTTTTCATGAAGACTGTTTGTATAAAGATGGCAGATACTAAATATTTCTTCAAAAATATATTTTCTATTTAGAAAATAAAATAACTGTATTAATTCTCATGTAGGACTAGACATGGGATAAAGACTGACTAGGCGAAGAGATGGTCCTTTCATAGCATTCATAGGGTGAAGGTCAAAGTCCCAGCAGACAGAGTTGTGATTCTGCTTTTGGACAGAGGCCCATTTTGGGACAAGTCTGGGTGGTGAGTATTGCAACAGGGTGATTCGAATGTGCTCCAGTGCAGGCAGTTCTGGAGAACCTGGGCAGTGCTAGGCCCTCACATTAGGGCATTTCTAAGGTAGACTTCAGTCCTAGAAATCGTATCATTTGGGCTCAAGTCCATCCCAGGGATAACTCAAGTTTTTCAGAGCTGTTTACTTTATCACTGGCTCTCCTCCCCTCCCCTCTCCTCCTTCCTTCATTTTTCGCTAATAAATAAGCACGTCGTTTTTTGTTTGTTTTGTTTTCTCCCCTGTGGTGACCTTGCCAGACACTAGACACAAAATGAAGGTTCCAGCCAAGCTTCAGAGGGACAGATTAGACCCAGGCGTGCACAGGTGTGCAGCGTAAGAGCAAAAGAAAGGTGCAGCTGATGGAGCGGTGGGGTGGGGTGGGGTGGGGGGGCATCCCAGGCAGCTCAGAGGAAAACAGGGCAGGATTCAGACACAGAGATGGGACCTGGAGATTGCAGGAAGAAAGGGCTCCAAGAAAAAGAAAATTTATTTTGCTTTTAAAGTGCCCTTTTTATTATTTTTCTCAGTCCATCTTGGCTGAGTACCCTACGCTACTGATTCTTAAACTTCCACGTGTACATGAATTACCTGGAGATCTTGTTAAAATAAGTGCAGGATCAGATTCAGGTCTAGAGGAGGGGATGGAGAGGGATCTGCATTTCTAAACAAGCTCCCCTAGGGATGGGTAATGCTCACACAAGAAAGTGCTCTTTGAGTAGCTCTGTCTTGGGTCTGAATGAGATAGGAACAGTGGGGAATATTGTAGGGGATCATGTGTAGGCCACACCTGGAAAACTTCTAGAGAGACCCAGCACCAGGTCTATGGGGAGGATTCGGGCACCATAACCAGGAGGAGGAGTAGATACCTTGTGTAGCACGGGCGATCTCCACCTCTCAGACTGTGGCCTGAGCATGGCGTTTCTCTCCTCTATACCAGCAGCACAGAAAGTCAGGGTGAGATGGTAACTGTGTGATCACTGGCTCACTTGTGTCCTGGAAGAATAAGGGATTCTTTGTTAGCTAAAAGCCTAGCAGTTTTTCTGGAGACAGAGTCACTTGAAGCCAAAAATAGGTCTTTCGAAAATATTGCTGAAAGAAATGAGGCAGACATTAGGTTAGTTCCATCTTCCAAACTCTGAACTTGCTATAAGATGTGTCCATGATAATACAGAAGCCCTAATACGGCACATGGGGGTTCAAGCATTTTATTTAAATTTTTATTTAAAAATTTTTATTTTCATTTTCATTTAAAATTTTTCATTTGTATTTTTCTGCTAGATACAATTCTCTAATGCTTCTAATTCAAGCTATGTAAGAAATCAGGGTAGTAGAGCTGTATTAAGCTTTTGATGATCAAAATTCAAAACTAGTCACTGTTAAAGATAAGTGTATGGCATAGATAAGATTCTTTGTAAATCTCAATTGAATCATAACTTAGTAAATACATACAAAAATGTTTAATTTATAAACTTGCTCCTGTGGTCTTGTCTTTGTAAATAGGAATAGGTGGAAAAATTAGCCCATTGGACATGAGAAGATGGAACATTTTTTTGAAAGTGCTTTCTGTTAATTTAAACCTATTTTTGTAAAAGCAGTTTTGTTCTATTGCATCTGTGGGAATTTCTATAATTGCCTGTTGCAGAGGCACTTCTAAGAGACACCTTGGACTGGCAATTCAAAATACTCTTGCTTCTACCTCCCATTTTATTTTTTCTTGAAGTTACCAAGTGGAGTGAAATAGAAATATTTATTCAGCATTCTCTGTGAGTCAGGAATTGGGCTGTCTATATTATACGTATTTTCCTTCAATCTTCCAATTTAACTTTAATTAAACAGTAACACGTATATTTTAGAGCTAAGAAATAGTATAGTAAAAAAGTTATACAATTACTGAAGTGTTTTGTTTTGCTTTTTGAGACAGGGCCTCACTTTCTAGTTCAGGCTGTCTCTGAACTCACTATGTAGCCTAGGGTGGTGTTGAACTCAGTAATCCTCTTGCCTCTGCCTCTTGAGTGTTAGCATTACAGGTGCACCACAACACATGGCACAACCTAAGTTTTTTCTGTTTTTTGTTTGTTTGTTTGTTTGTTTTTTTGAGACAGGGTCTGGCTTTGTGGTTCAGGTTGGCCCTGAACTCAGCCTCAAACTCACATCACAGCAATCCTCCCGGCCCTGCTGCCTGAGTACTAGGATTACAGGCATGAGCCACCACACCTGGCACTGTGGTACTTGGTACTGATTGCTGCTGGGCATGAGTCTCCACGCCCAGTATTGCATATGGTTAAAGTAAGGAGTTTAAACAGGTTCAGACTCAAATCTTTCCAATATTGGAAATCCACATCCTTCCCACCAAGGCACACTACTTCTTCACTCCAGGTTGTTTGAAGTCTCTTGTCAAAGACAGCTTGCTTCTTCATGGTAACTGTTCTCATTAGACACAGATTTCCACTGCAAAGTCTATGAAGCTTTTGACAGGTCAAATTTAATGACCTTTAAGATCCCTTCCAACTTTACATATATCCTCCCCATGCAGTTCCCTTCTTCAGGATGATTTTTCTGCATGAAAGTTTTTCTCTGCTTTTTCCCCTTTAACCACTTCAAAGCTATTCTGCAGATCTCAGCTTAATCATATTTTTTTTCAAAAAATCATTTTCCTTTGTCCACTATTTCTGCTCTATACTTTTAATAGCACAGTGTATCTTCTGTTTGTAAAACGTATGGCAGATGCAATTTTACATTTATGTATGCGTGCATTCTAAATAGCAAATTCCTTATCTCTAAAATGAACACTCTCCTGTTCCTGATGACTCACCCAAATGGTCACAAGTTGTCATTTGTCACTGGCTCCTGCCTCTGCACTAGGCATTGGGTGGTGCAAACTGAAGAGCCCCACGCCTTCTTCCTAGCACTCTAGGAACCAACAATTTATTCGGAAAGACATGAATTAAAAATTAAAATTGTTACACAATAACCAAATTCAGGGTATAACCAAGGCTTTTGGCAAGACAAAAATGGCTTTGGTTTCATTTTTTTGTCTTTATGTTGATACGGAAATTTGTAGTTAGAAGATGAAATAATATGAGCAGAGAAGCAGAAATAAGATATGAAAAGAGCAAAGCACCAACAAAAGGAGAATAGGAGAAAAGAGTACTGATTTTGTTCCACAATGTTCCAACTTCCAGTGAATGGTGTAGGCTGAGGTTCACCAAATTTGTTGTCATTAGACAATACTTATGCTGGCTTTTAAAAGCATGGAAGAGAAATAAAGATACCATTATCTTGAGAACTAGGAACAGAATCTCTTCTAGCTCAAATATCATGGTTAATCTTGGAGAATATCATCAAGATTGAGCCATAGGAAATTCCTAATATTCTAATGGCTATGACCAAGAAAAATGAAAGTTTGATATTATTAACATAAAAGTTGATCAGTTGATGGATTCCTTACCTGAAGCCACATCTCCAGAATAAAAAATTTGAAAAGCTATGATCTATGCTACATAGTAAATGGAATATATATATATATATATACTCTCCATTAGTGTTAAAGAAATACTGACAATGTTATGTCATAGTGATGCTATTAAAAAGTTATGTTATCAGCCCAATTCCTTGGATCAAGCTCCCTGTGTCAAGTCAATTTATTAGACAGCAGTTCTGTCTATTGCCCTAGACAACCTTAGACATCAAACTCCATGCGTGTTTAGGTTGAGATTCACAGTGAACACCATAGGCTTTAGGGAAACTCAATGAACTCAATTTTTTCTTGTATAACTTCCTATTCACATGAGGCTTTTGCCCTGTGTTCTGGTAATCTTATAGCTTGAGTTTACTTCTGCAAAAAAGGAAACCATTTTTATATATTTTGCTTTTCTTTTGCATAATAACCATTTAAAAGTCTCTAACTTGGCATCTAGATAAACCACAAGAACTTTTTCAGTTCTTTCATTATTGAATTTTAGAAGTTAAAAAAATACTTGATTATAGTCCTATGCATAAGTTATTTTTGTAATTATATGCACAAAATAGGCAACAATAATAATTTGCGAGGGAGAAATAGGCTCTTTTCTTACTAAGCTTTCCTTGCACTACATTTTTCTTTAATATCATCTCTCACTTACTAATAAAATTTTAAAAACACAGTTAATTTCAAATTTAACAAGGGCTGGGAATTAAGCTCAGTGGCACTGTTCCTGCCTTGCAAACACAAGGTTCTGAGTTTGATCCCCAGTACCACAAAAAAGTAAGAAATAAAAAAATAAATATTTTTTAAAATAAATAAAACTTAAGCAGAGAAGGCAAGAAATATAGCTTGGTGGTAAAGTACATGCTGAATATGCCTGAGGTTCCTTGGCTTATAAAACAAATAATACAATAAGATGAAGGCAGACAAATGTTTTACTTATCAAAGCATAGAACCCCTCCCTGTATAAATGTTTACATCCTGTTCTTGTTCTTTTTGGTGACCATACCATTATTGTGATTTTCAAAAATAATAATTCTTAGGAACTGTGGGAGGTAAAACAGAGACATAGAAGATTTTGATGATGGAAATTGATATTTATTCTGCAAATATTTGCAATTACCTGTTATGTGATAGGTCCTGGGCTAGGTACTTCCTCCTTTCCAAAACTTCTGGAAGGCTTCTTGTGTAAATAACCGTGTGTGTGTGTGTGTGTGTGTGTGTGTGTGTTTTCTTTGAGAGCAGAGTTCTGCATGCTTAAATTGCTTCCCACAGACAAATGGTGGTCTGTTCCACATGAATGTAGCTACTGATTAGCTCATCTGCAGGGAGAATCACAGTATAGTACTGATGTGAGTCTCAGATGTTTGCTTGCAGCAGACACTACACAGACCTATTCATGAGTTAGAGGGTACGTCATATGGACAGCAGACTGTTCCTAAGTCTTCAGCATTGAAGAAAGAAAATTGAAAGGGGAGATCTTATAAAGAAAAGTGGTAAGGAAAGATTATTGGCAATAGAAACTGATGCAGTAAAGGCATGCTTTACTTGATAAAACTGTTAAATTAACCAAAATCTGATTCTCAAGGGTTTGTTTTTTTTTTTTTGACAGTCTCGGTTTATAGTTCAGGCCAGCCCTGAACTCACTATACAGCCCAGGCCATCCTCAAACTCACACCAGTCCTCCTGCCTCTGCTTTCTGAGTGCTGGGATTACAGATGTGAGCCAAGTGCTTGGTATTGTGGTATGCGGTATTACTGATTGCTAGTGGGCATGAGTGTTGTATGTGGTTTCCAGGGATTGAACATGGGACTTTGAGTTTGCAAAGCAGATGCCTGAACCCACTGAGCTAAATCTCTGGCCTCTGATTCCCAAGTTTTATAAATAGCATCCCAACACATTAAGAGAGCCTGACAATTTCATTAAGGTTAATTCTTAACTTTTATATACATTTTATATAACTTTTATATACATTATATATAAGAAGTTTAACTTTTTATGCTTATAACTTTGTACTTAATGTAATGCTTAACTTTCATACAATCACAGGAGGTCCTTATTTCAACTCAGATTTGACAGAGAAATAAGAATAATAATAATGATTTCTATTTATTTATATTCTCGTTTTAAAAGCATTCGACACACATTCTCTCGCTGTGTGTCATCATATAAATACCGCGAGAATTCTTTTCACTTTTGCAGATCAGAAACTCCAAAGAGCTAGAATCACTCTGCACCTCTAAACCTGCTTGGGAAGTGTCCGAGGTCAGACCAGGATGTGCAGGCCTACCTGTTGGTAGAAAGCTAGTCTCATAAGCGACACGCAGAGTACACACGACTAGCAGGAAAATCCCTCCAGTTTTTGTACAATAGACGTGTTCTCGGTCTCCCCCTTTCTCCCATTCTTTCCCTCTACCTCATGGCCTGCTTTTCCATAGTCCACTCCAGGTTATCCCAGTCTCCTCCATAGCGTCTTTATTGGCTCTGCCTAGCCTACAAAATAAAGCGCAGCCTGGCCACCAGGTTCTCCGTCTGGACCCTATCCACCCTCTACTCCTTTTTCCTCACTTAGTGTGCCAGTTCTTACTACTTTACTCCACCCAAACGGGGCCAGCATGGGGTGAGGAAGGACACAAAGATGTAAGGGTTTGCCAAAGAACTTAATAAGTAAAATTATTATTTTAGAACAGTATTTGAAATTTTTTAAAAAATTAATTCAAAATACATCAGTAAAAACCAAAGTTTCAAGTAAGGACAGAATCAGGGTCACTGATATTTCCTTTTGCTTCAGACCTTAAATATTTCTCAGGAGCTCTGTTACTTATCTTCCAAGGACTCCTCACTCAGTTACTTTTTTCCCCAAAGTGAGTTTTCCAGACTTCTTTGTGCAACACTTGCCTCTCTCTTCTTGGAGTACTCCTTCATCTACCAGGAGTTCACTTTTGTCGGGAAAACCTATTTCCCCTCGCACTTGGAAGACAGTCTGTATCGTCTGGGGTCCTTTTCAGGGCCATCTTAAACTCCAGTGGGCACTCAGCACCTCTTTACGAAAAGAAGGCAGAGCCTACTGACTTCCCTTGGCTGAACAGGGAGAGGACCCGGATGTGTTTTGTTCAGTCCAGAGTGTTTTGCAAAAACTGACTTTATTATCAAGACGGAATAACCGAAGATATTTTACGTGGAAAAAAAGAAAATATACATCTCTCATTTCTTGATAAACAAAAAAATCCAGCAAAATCAGGTCTGAGGGCCAGGGATTTATCTCAGTGGTTCTAGCGCCTGCCCTGCAAGTGTGAGGTCCCAAATTTGATCTTGGGTAACAACATACAACAATGCCGGGCGTGGAGACTTACACCCACCAGCAATCAGAACCACATACCACAGTACAGGGCGTGGTGGCTCATACCTGTAATCCCAGCACTCGGGAGGCAGAGGCAGGAGGACTGCTGTGAGTTTGAGGCTCGCCTGGGCTCCGTAGTGAGTTCAGCGGCAGTCTGAACTAGAAAACGAGACTGTCTAAAAAAAAAAATAAAATAAAATAAAATCTGGTCTGATATTCTGCGCAATAGCAATGGGCGGCGTGTAGACCAGGAGAGTAGCTTGCTTTTGAGCTCTCTACCCCTTCCGCTCCTTCACAGTGTCTAGGAGGCCACCTTAGCTTGGCACTTTAGGCGCGAAAAGGAGCCAGTGGACTGAGTAGAAACCCGTCGGTTGGGCCTACTCCTTCTTTTCTGGGCAATAATGTTTCCCGGTTGTCCTTTCAAACAGTCTTGTGAGGGCTGACAGAACAGCCCACTTGCGTAGCCCACAAACTCCCACAGCCCGCCGAACTCGCAACGCCTTCCCCACTGACCAGTTCCTCCCCGCCTCCGCACAGGCTCTTTCCTCCTCCCGCGCCGCCGCCGGGCCGGGAGCGCCCCGCGCCGCTCTTTGCCCCGGGCCGGCAGCGCGGCTCGCCCGGCGGCACTGGGCATGCTCAGAGGCGGCCGCGGGGGCAGGTTCGCCTCGCGCGCGGCGGCGGCGGCAGCAGCGCGAGCGCCGGCGCCGGAGTTGGAGTTGCCGGGAGTTTCCCCCCCACCCCGCCCCGTGCGCGCGCGGCTGCAGGAGCCCGCGCCGGAGCAGCGAGCAGCAGCGCGTCCGCAGCCGGGCCGCCCAGCCCTGTCCGGAGCCCGGAGCCCCGCGCGGGGCAGCCCCGGGGGAGGAACCTCGCGGGCCAGGACGCGCGCCGCGCGTGGGCACCGCCGGGCCGCTCGTCCGGCCGCACGGTAGGGCCACAGAATCGGGAACCGGGTGGGTGAGGTGGAGGCCACGCCGGGGGGACGCCACGCCGGGGGGACGCGGCGCTCCCGCCACAGCTGTTGGGGGCCCTGGCGCTCAGCGCGCGGTGCGGGGCGGGAGGAGGGCAGGCGACCACGGCTATGCCCGCGAGTTGGCGGGGCGGCGGGAGAGGGGCTGCTTCGTGCGCGCCGGAGGGCTCGGTTCCCGCTCTGTCAGGACCTGTGACCCGGTGTGCCGCCCTCGCTGGGCAACCTCGGGCCAGCGGAGCGGATTTCTCAGAGAAAGTTGAGGGGGAAGCCCTCGTTTCGGCGCGGGCCCTGTGCGGTGTGGACCCTCGGGGTGCCGCTGGACGCTCCCAGTGTGGAGAACTCAGCACTCCCACCCCTGCTGAAATCGGTGAATCGTCCCCTATCTGAATCCTGACATCTAGGAAAATCATTGCTGCCAAAACTGAGGCAGACTCCTCTGTGGGGCGCAGTGCCCTGCCTGCCCCTCGGGCGTTCGGCTCTGGGCAATGCCCCCTCCCCAGCTTCAGACACGGTCAAGGGCGCCGGGTTGCAAATTCGCTCTTGCGGTGCGCTCTCTCGAACCGAGCCTCTCACACAAGGCTGGGCAGCGTGGCTGGAGTAGGCGGATGGCCCGATTTTCCTCCTGCCTTTCGCAGGTTTACAACACCCACAGCCCCCACCCCACTCCTCTCCCCATCGCCCAGGCTGGGGCCCGAGTGTCAGGTGGAGTTTACATTGCCATATTGTTTCTTAAGAGAGGGTGCGTGGGGTGTATCTGCCTTTGATTCTTGCCCGGGACTTAACAATGAGCCTTTCCCTCTTCTGTTATTTTTCCCTCAGGGATTGGGTGGGAACAAATAGTGCCAGCGAGTCCGCCGGACATCATTTCTCATTCCATCCTGCTCTAAGTTACGTTCTGGGCCAGCCCCGGGCTGTGAACTGGCACGGTGCGGACTCTGAGGGTGTGGAAGATGCCTACGGTTTCTCCGGGCTCCACTTTTTTCACTTCTTCCTTTGAGTTTTGGGTTTTTGCCTACGCACCAGTCCGAACTGCGCTGTCATAACCCTGGGGTGCGGGTGGGGCGGAGGAGCTCCTGCCCAGGCGGGGAGCCTCTGTTCGCCTCCGAGGCTGCTAGTGGGAATCTATCCAGAAATGATTATGCAGGCTAGAAATATGCCTCTCCGTCTCTCTTTTCCCCCTTTTTGGCTGCACACCTTGGCTGTTGGTTTGTGTGTTAAGTTTAAAGGGACGCCCACACAATGCTCAAGTGCCGGGTGTAAAGAATCCACCATTGTTATGTATGTTTCTCTCTCTCTCTCTCTCTCTCTCTCTCCTCTCTCTTTCTCTCCCCTTTAGGGTCTGTCCACTTTGGGGCAGATCTTAGATACACGAATCACGTAGTGTGGATATGCAACACAGGTCCCAGCGTCAGAGAGGTTTAAAGTCAAGTTGCAGCTTTACAGCCCATGACAGAGCTGCCGGACAAATTGTTAGCCACTTTCAGCCTCAATGTTCTCTTCTGTCAAAGGGGAGTTAATCATTTTCTTATCCCTCTCCATTACAAGGTTGTGAGATTTGAAAAAGATAATGGAAATATGAAGTGCTAAGAAAACTTTAAAACACCATTCATGCTTTAGGGATTATATCACTCTTTGTTTTTTTTAGTAAAGTAATTTTTTTTTTTTTTGGAGACAGAATCTCGCTTTTGTGGTTCAGGCTGGCCTGAGCTCAGCCTCAAACTCACATCACAGCAATCCTCCTGCCTCTGCCTCCCGAGTGCTGGGATTACAGGCATGAGCCACCACGCCCGGCACTGTGGTATGTGGTACTGGTTGCTGCTGGGCGTGAGTCTTCACAGCCAGTATGGTATGTGGTGACCGGGGATCGAACCCAGGCCCTTCCACTTGCAAGACAGGCGCCGGAACCACTGAGCTAAATCCCCAGCCCCTTGAGTAAAATAATTCTTAATTCTAACAAAGCACCTGAGTCTTTTCTCAGCTAAGTAACAGGAAATTTAGTGATCCAGCTCTTTAAAGTAACCATTCTCTCCCCTCTTCTCACCTCTTTGCTTGAGTCCATCTCTATTTAGACTGGATTTCAAGGGTTGGAACTTCAGCTCTCAAGTCTGTCTGAGGAGAGCAGTGAGGTATAGCCCAGGAGACCGCCCGGATTGCCTTCTCCAAATTCCCAGTCCTAGGCTCCAGCAGCGTCATGTCAGCAGAACCTTGGTTTGAGACGAAGAAGTCAGCAGGCCTCAGGGTGGAGCCTGAATGGGCTTCTCATGGTGCCCTGGAGTAAGGCATCAAAACCCATTGGGGAACTAGGTCTTTGATATTAAATGCCAAAGGCAGTCAGAGGCAGGAATAGAAGAAATTGCGGCTCACTCAGCAAGGGTGTGAATAGACTCCTAAGTCACCCCAAATGTGCATTTTCCTCAGTACTTGGACAGAGGGTCTCCACAGGAGCATCAAACCCCTGGAGGGTTTGTTAAATGACAAATTGTTGATTTGTTAAATGACAGATCCCCCAGGGACTGGTTCTGTCTCATCTAGAGAAGAAGAGCAACAGTTTCCATTTCCAAATTCAGATGGTTCTAGAGCTGCTAGTCCAGAGATCATGCTTATTGCATCCCTACTATGTCTGATGATGAGAGAACAAATGTGATGTTTGTTCTGAAACAAAACAAAGCCATAGTCTAAGATATAGCAAGTCATGTGGAACCCTCAGCATAGGTTAGAAGACAAAGAGAAGAATTTAAGATGAGGTTGAATCCAAACAGTGTTTGGATGTTACAATTTTAGTGCTTTCTATACAGAGATGAGATTTCTTACAAGTGTTCTAGGAAGTTACTTTAAGCATTTTAATTTCCAGCAACCTGTTCCACTTATGATTGTCCAGTTTTAATGATTATAATTATTCTCTAAATAAGTGAATTTTACAAAAAGATAGGTTCTGCTCTTTTTTCATTCTGTCTACGTAGGCAGATCCCACAGCTCCCCTTTCTTTCTTAGGCTTCTCAAACACTTGTGCAAAGGTGGCTGCAGGCAGTTCTGACAGCTTGTACCTACGCCTGAAGGAGGGGTAAAATCACGTTGTAGCAAATTTGACAAGTAGTGTCAGTGGTGTCTTCCCTAAATGAACAACTTACCCTGGGCTTGTGAGGAGTATGAAGTACACTGTGTGACAAGTTGTCTCATGATGACCTTCTATGCCTTCTGGAGCATGCTGGCACTGGCAGTGGCTGAGACCCTTCCTCTCCAAGGGTAAGGAGAGGCAGCTTTCAGAGCGATCGTGTAGTATTAGGGTTGTGCCATGGATGAATTATCTTATAATAAACACTGTTTGGATTCAACTTGATCTTAAATTCTTCTCTTTGTCTTCTAACCCATGCTGAGGGTTCCACATGACTTGCTACATCTTAGACTATGGCTTTGAGCTTGGAACTTTTGCATCAGACACTTCAGGAATCTGCTTGAGTGGGGAGGGTTCCTGAGAAAACATGCTAGGAAAGAAATAAAATTATGTCATGCGGCACCTGAATAGAAGAGGTGTCTGAGGAGGTCACTCAAAACTTCAGCTGTTCGTGTGTTGCTGGGCCAAATGGAGCCTTACCAGACTATCAGGCTTTATCTCAGCTTTCCATTCATGCCTTGTTTTAGTGTTAAAATGATTAGCACTAGAGAGACCTATCAGTAAATCAGAATCTTATTCAAAAACTCAAGTGTACCACTTAGTGTTTTAGTAGATAAAACCCAAGGCCCAAGCCTGCCTTCCTGGCAGTAATCAGGCTTGGTAAAGGACAGCCTTTGGGGTGCAGTTCTTTGAATTTGGTAGCTTGTTTAAATGCTTTCTCCCACTTAACATAAGTAGAGAACATTTTTGTTTTAAAATTCCTTCCCATAACTTGATGTGTATATTTTGGGTGTTTCCCTACTTTTTGCTGTGGGGATTTTTTCCAGTGTGAGCAAAGCCAGTTTTCCTTATCACTGTTGTTTGTTTTTCTTAGCAATGACTCTGATATCTTTACTCCCTTTAATAAATCTGTTATTAGGCAATCATTACATTAGGATACTTAATTTCTCTTTGGTTGTCCCAACTCTTACCCCTGGGTCACACAGAGTCAAGGCCCATTCCTGGAACCAGATTCCAGCTTTCCTAGATGGTGTTTTTAAACAAAAAGCCTGGTTAATACTGCAGTAGTTCAGTTCTAATTATCATTTTTTTTCTTGTTTCATCATTTTCAAATTTCAGAAAAACAGATGGTTATTAAACATTTTGAACACATTTAATATACATTTTCCCTCCTATGTTAAGAGTGACTACCGTCTGATGGTGTCTTAAAACAAAGCAAATTTATTTCCATGCCCCAGTAGAAAATATGGTTTCTAACCAGTGCTGTCCAGCTGATAGAATTGAACAACAATTGAATTAGCTCAGCGGTTCCCAGAGTATGTTGAAAGAATGCTGTTGGGGTAGATGTTAATAGGTGTGCTCTTGTAAAGGGCAAATCAATTTAGGAAGCACTGCCCATTATTTTTCCCTCTTACAGAGGTTCTCAACATGCCCGTCATTATATCAGACTCCGAGGGGCACCAAATGAAACAGTATCAACAACAAAATGCTGGTTAAGTTTGTTCAAGTTAATGTTTGTTTCTCAGAGCACGGAACAGCTTTAAGCTTTTATTTTATCTTTTAGGCCAGCATTCCTGAACTAGCACATTTCAACAATTCTAGGATGTTGTTTAATACTAGCTAAGGGTGAGGTGGTTTAACCTAGTACATAAAGGAACATTTTATGGATATTAATTAATGAACTCTGAGAGTGATTAGTAGGGTTTTTTTTATTTTTGAAGAAAAACATTTTGAGCTGTATTTGCTGAGAGTCAGCACGAAGGATCTGGACAGTGATAATGTAAATAGTGAGGTCATGGTTTTCTAGGAAGAAAGAGCATATTAAGTTTATGATATAATGGAGCAAGAGTGTGAAAATTTGTAGTTAGGCCTCCATATACTAATATTCAGAGCGTAGAGGACAAAGGTAGTGGCTAGCACAGCATGAAACTTAGGGATACTGGTGGTAGATTGCTCTTTCTTGATTCTGTAAATTCACTACAGTGACATATATGTTCTATTACTGAATGGAAAATGAGTTGTGGGTAAGCAGGTGGAAATACAGCAGGTAGATAACAGGAAGAAGAAAGAAAGAGAGGAAATGTTCTGGACCCATTAGACGATAGATGTGCATCTTTCTAGGTACAGAGAAGAGCATTAAAAAGTGAGCTCACTTCAAGATTATTTGATAATAGAGGAAGAGCTTTCCAGGAAGAGGGCACTTGACTGAAGTTTCAAAAAAACAGCAAGAAAGAACTGTTACAACTCAGCAATAAAAAGGCAAATAACCCAATTTAAAAGTAGGCAAAGGATTTGCATAGATATTTCTTTGAAGAATTATGTGAAAATGTGCTTAACATGGTTAGTCATCAGAAAAATGCAAATCAAAACCACAGTGAGATACAGCTTCTCATCTACTAGGATGGCTATGATCAAAAAGACAGGAGAAATTGGAACCCTATTATACTGTGGTGATAAGGGTTATGTAAAGTGTGCGGACACTTGGAAAACTGGAAATTCTTTGAAGTGTTAAACATCGACTACCTGAACATCAGTTCTGTTCCTAGATCTATACCCAGTGAATTTTAAAACACATTCATTTTAGCATTTATAAATTAATATTCATAGTATCATTAGTTTAAATAGATAAACAGTGGAAAAAATTCCAATATCAACTAAAGAATAAACATCATGTGGAAAACCACTTAACTATATGAAGGAATGTAGTTTTGATTCATTTTATGACCTGGATGAACTTTGAAAATATGCTATGTGAAAGAAGTCAGACACAAAAGGCCACATAATATATGATTCTATTATGAGATGTCCAGAATAGGAATATCCATGGTGATCAAAGAAGATTGAGGAGTGCCAGAAGTTGGGGAGAGGAAGAAATGGGGAATGAGTGACTGTTTATGAGTATGATGTTTCCACTCAAGGTGATGAAAATGTTCTGAAAATGAAAATCCTCATCGCACAATTTAGTGAACACTAAAAACACACACATACACAAAAGGATGAATTTCATGGGATATGTGTTGTAGCTCCCTAAAAATATACAGGAAGAAATTCATTGTGTCTGGGGCTAAATTAAAATAACAAAAAATTTGCAAGATAACTTTAACAATAAAGCATTGGTTTCTGCTCCTGGGAATACAGATATGGGTTATTCCTTTCTCTTTGTTTGTTTTTGTTGCTCTAGGATTCCCCTTTTACTCTCTCAGCTAAAAATCTTTTCTCTGAATTTAAAAGGCTTCTTTCTGTTTGGCTCCTGAGTCAGTGGAATCGTTTTTGTGGCAGATGCCTTGTGATCTTCAGATTTGTGTGTTTCTGGATTTCCCTCTGGAAACTAATTCCATATTTAGGCTTCCTTGTTATGAGCCACCAGAGGGCATGCTGACTGGGCAGCTTATGCTTAGCTTCTCTTTTAAGCTTTGACTGTGGTACACGTTGTAATGTCATTTACTAATTTGATCGTAAAACTCTGTCCAGATTGCCTTCCTCCTTGTTTTTAAAGCCTCTGACTATTTTCAAACAGGATTCACATTCCTTGGTGTTATGACATCATCAGTATGTTGGGGCCCAGAGTCCAGAAGCTAAATGAAGTTTAACATCACTGCAGCTGGGGCCAGAAATGTAGCTCAGTGACACCACCACTTGTCTTGCACACAAGGTCATGAGTTCAAACTCCAGTTCCACACACACACACACACACACACATACACACACACACACACACACACACACACACACACAAAAGAAATAACTGGAGCTGAGGCAGTTGCCCCATGCGTGGAAGCATTTTCTTCTTTCTTCAGCAGCGAGCACAGTAGTGCTTCCCAGTGTCATGTACAATAAGAATCCAGATCGTGTTAGCATGTTGAATCACACTCAGCAGCCGGGGAAGAGTTGTGAGATGCTGCAGTTCTAGTGCTTTCCATGGGTCCCATGTGTAACACATTAAATAGAAGCAGGTGCCACACGGAGATGATGCCTCTAGAAAGAATGAGAGCTGAGGAGCAAACACAGCCCACTATTAACTTGCTGTTGGACTGTGGCAAATAAATTAACATTGGACCACAGTTTACTAAGAGATCAGAGTAAGACTGAGATAATGGAAATACCCCTGGAATGGTAATGCTGTTTGCTTTCTCCCTTCCACAACAGCCCAAAAGAGTGAGACCTAAAGGGGAAAATGTGGAAAACAAGAAGGGGTAAAGGTTTTTAATTTGTTTGGGAGCAGTGGGTATGGGGAGAGGTCTAGGGGAAAGGATTTTAAATCCTAGTCCTATCGCAAAATTAATTTGGTTTTTGGCTCTGTACTTACTGTAGTTTTAAAATCTCTATAGCCATTTTCCATAGCTGGGTCTGGATCATTTTTAGTTGAAGTTTGGGGTCTGCAGTCTGCTATTCTGGAGAGGTTTCCTTTTCAACAGAAAGCCATGCTTACACTGGTCATTTGACACTACTGTTCCTTAGGGCAGTGGTATCTGCCCAGCCTTGTGTAGCACTTTACCTTCTTTTACTGACCTTTACCTTTTAAATGGCTAGAGGAAATAAAGGGACCTGAAATGCAAACCACTGCATTTCATTAGCAGATCCAGTGAAATTTTCTGGGGAATGAGGTTGCAAATATTTGCTTCAATGTTGACTGCAGAAAACCTGGGAATTTCATTAGTTTACTTTTCATGAGTCTATTAACTCTGGGAAGGTTAAATTGAATTAGGCTAATGGGGAGCAATTGCAGAGGAAGAACTGGAAACTAAAACTTGGCATGAACTGTGAATCCTCTTCCTGGAGCCTACCTGTACCTCTACTACTGCCCCTTAGTAGTCCCAGCTTCCTCTATGGCTACTTGGGACTAGTGATAATGGCCCTGGCTGTCTGACCTGCCTCATGAAACTACCAGGAGAGCACTATGGACTCTTAAATGATGCACTATTACTCCACAGTACTGGGCGACATATGACCTCATAGGGTTACACAAGGTGAGTTGGTAGCTTGCTAACTTTCCTGTTTCAGTCTCCTTTATAATTTGAATTAGGAAGAAGTCAGAGATTGTGTTGACATTTCAGTTACCTTGGCAATCCATTTCCCTTTCTTCTGGGATGCAATATATGAGAGCAGTTTTTAATACTTAAACTAATAAAGCCATAAAAGCTTAAAATTCATTGCTTTCCAAAGGGTGCTAAATCTCCCCAGTGAGCCCCTGTTCTATCCTCTTTTTTGACTCTTTCAAGAATTGTCAGGTTTGTGATTTTTAAGGTCTCTGTTGACTTTGAAACACAGAGATTGTTTTCATTAGAGTGCCAGAGCTGAGTATTTAAACTGATATTACATCAACTTCACAAAAATGAAGATACGATGTTTGAGTTGAAGCTGAGTGTTCTGGAAAACCTTTTATTGTCCTGTGTAAAGCAGGAGATGGGACGTCCTTTGGAAGAGGGAATTAATCTAGTTTCTGAGACAGGTAATGATATATGCTTCAACCAAGTAACCTTCCACAATCACAGTCAAGCTTGGTTGTGGATTGAACTGGGAATATATGATTACACACTGAACCTCAGACTCTGGAAAACCGAGTCACTCAAGGTGCAGGTGGCTGAGAGGGCTAGTGAGCCCTAAAGACCCAATGCTTCAGGGCACAGTGCCGTGGTCTTTTGTTCCTTATTGTTCTGCCTTCTGCTAGTCCACATTCTCAGATAACTGTCTGCTTACGTGTTGTCTTGGTTAACACCCGTCCTTGAGACTGAAATGTTAGGATGTTTTGGCTCCTCCAGATATAATGGTTAAGTGTGTCTGTCTTTTTTGTAAATAGTGAGGTTTCTCTTCCCCCCTTCCAAGCCTTACCTGTTGCCCTTGTGACTCTGTTTTATTGCTTTAAGAAACTACTTACAGCTCAGTAAACTTGCCATTAGCTTTTGGTCCAGCTTTTGGTCTAGCTTTTGGTCACAGTCATTGTGTCCATGGTTGTCTCCCCAATACCCCTCCTCAAGAAGGAGACTTTCACACTTGGTGGGACAGGATATATATCCATGACATACCTTCCTGGTCTTAGATTGCTTAGGAATATGTTGCCTCACATAGGTTAAGGTGAAAGCCAATGGGATCAAATTTATTATTATTATTGAAGAATTTAATCTACCCTATCATTAAAATCAGTCAAGAAGGCATTTTGTTGCTAAGAAGGAGTCAAGGGTATAAAACCAGGCATTACTAAAGTAAGTCCTTTTAAAATTAAATTCTTCTGCAGGTATAACAGTAAGAATAAAAAACAAAACAAAAAACTCTACTTAAGAGAGAACATTGGTTGGTACTTCCATAAGGATTCAAAACTAAGATCATGGACATTTCTCTAATTTTATTTACTTGAAAATGAGAAATGAGACTTTCAGATTATTTTCTGATGTTGCCAACCACACACTGGTCTATGCAGTGGCTGAATTTTGAAAATGAAGCCAGAAATCCTAAATTCTGACACTTTCTTTAGAATGGAACTTGTTTAACCCTACTGAACTCCTTTAAAAACAGGATTCTTCCTCCTGCCATCTTTAAGAATACAAACTTTTCATTTCTGGAGTATAGTGAGGAATAAATAAAATTAAATTCAGCTTTACAGCTGGTTTTCTTCTGAGATTCCTCTTTGTATACTATTTGTCTTTCTGTTAGTACGTATTTTTAGTATTTAACATTTTTATGTAGATTATATACTAACATAGTACATGAATCTAAGCACTACAACTATTGATTTCTTTATTCCTCACAACCAACTCTCAGAACTGGGTACCATTATTTACCCTCACTACAACTGAAAGACTGAGGGTAAATGACTTGTCCAAGGGGAAATGACTTACACAGTACCCTGTCGTGGTCTCTGTAGACTCCCTTCTTCCTACTTTAACTCTCAGGTATAATCCTGCACACCTTTCCTAAAAGTCACAGAGAAATGAGACCAGCTATGTGTTTCCATCTTCCCTTCTCCCTACCTTCCTTGCCTCCTACCTGTTTATGTTCAAGAGAAATGAATTTATGATGGAAAACAGAGTAACAAGTATAAGGTCATGACTCATTCCTATTGGCCAAGGCATGGGTTGAAGCCATTCATACAGGGCTGTTTAGGATGAAGCCTATTATTTGGGCAAAGCTGTGACTTCTAGCCACAGGCTACAGAGTGTTTTAGACAACCAGCCGCATGATTTGTTCAGGGCATTTTAAACCTTTCTGTACATTTTAATCAGCTGAATTTCCTATTAAGCCACAGATTCTGACTGACTGGGTCTGGAATGGGGCCTGAGATTCTGTTTCTCTCAAATATCTGGGAAATGAAAAGGGCTAGATTTTAGATCAAGGCTGGAGGAGCCTTGAGTTTATGAAGAGCCAAGTCTGATATTCCAAGCACCATCTTGCCTGAATAAGGCCTAATTCTTAAGCTGGGACCCAGAAGGAAACTGAACATTTATTATGACACTGAACGGAGAGAGAAGGAAGCTGAAAACTGAATTGGACAGAAGCTCAATGAAATTTGGTACCTCCAAAATAAAGACTGTGCCTCATTTCCACACGGGAGCTGAAAAGCTCACTCCTTATGACAGAAAAGCTCATTATACAGTAGCTCTGCTGATTCTGACATAAAATAGAAAAATAAAGTAGCTTTCTGTTTGAGTCAAAGTGAAATTTCACCAAGAACTGATGCTACTGGACCTGAAGACTCAAAAGTAACCCTTCGAGTTCTCAAATTTCTCTTAGTTGCATCAGGATCTCTCTGTTCTTCAGCTCTGTATGCTGTGGTTTGTGCTGATATCACAAGAACAAGTGTTGGAATACCATTTTTTGGTGCACAAAATAATCTCGTAGTATCTCCTTTGACTCTTAAAATCACCAAAGCATTTTTAATAAATGTGTCAAACTCCCAGTGAATCAGTGCTACAAGTGATAAGAATTGGGTACAGGCTCCAGGATCAGAAAATAATGTCTCATGCTCTTAATAGTGGGCCTGATTACTTGAAAAAATTTATGCTTGTGGACTGTATAAATAATGTACCCATTTTGACTGCTCAGGAAGGGGCATATAGATGAGTTTGTTTAAAAAAAATTTTTTCATTGAAGTATCACATACATACAGAACAAGTACAGTTATGTAGCATAGTGAACTTCCAAATGGTGAATCCACCTATTTAATCTTAAAACAGATCAAGCAACAAAAAGCAATACTAGTGTCAAAAAACCTTTTCTTGCAACTTGTAGTCACTTCCTTCTCTACTGAGGACAAGGTACTAACTTCTCATAAGATAGACCACTTATTCTAATTTTGAACAGTTATATAAATGAACTCACACTTTTGTGTGCATATATATATATGTGTGTGTGTATACACACAAAATGGTATATATTATATATATATATCATATATATGGTATAATGTATGTATGTATTTTTTAGGTTTTGTTTTGGTTTTTTTCCTGAGACAGGATCTTATTTTGTGCTTCAAGCTGGCCCTAAACTCACTATGTCACCCAGGCCAACCTTGAACTTTCAGCAATCCTCCTGTTTCTGCCTCCTGAGTGCTGGGATTACAGGCATGAGTCACTCTGCCTGGCATTGTTGTATGTGGTTACTGGGGATCAAACTTGGTACCTTGTATTTGCCTGATACTGGAACCACTGAACTAAGTCTCTAGCCTCAATTTTTTAGTTTTTAAAACAGGGTCTTTATAGTTTAGGTTGGCCTTGAACTCACTATGTAGCCTAGGCTGGCCTCAAACTCATGGCAATACTTCTGTCTCTGCCTGCCAAGTGCTGGGATTACAAGTGTGAGCCACCATGTCAGGCAATATTAATTTTAATTAATATATATATAATATGCATGTATATATATTAATTAATATACATACTATGGAATGACTAATTCAGTTCACATATGTATTACTTTGCATCTGTTTCTGGTGAGAACATTTAAAATCTTTTCTCCACCAGTCTTTACAGATGCAATAAATTATTGTTCACAGTAAGTACCATGTGGTACAATAAATCTCCTATACTTATTTCTCCTCTCTGACTGAAATTTTAAATCATTTGCCCAAGATTTCCCCTGTCTTTCTATCCAAAGCCTTTCTTAACCAATGTTCCACTGTCTGTTACATGAGTTGGAATGTCTGACTTCTTTTCCTTGATTTTGTTTGTAAGTCATCTAGATTTTGTATGCACCAGCAGTTCATTCATCTTCACTGTCAGATAACATTCCTTGTAGGAACACACCACAGTTGATGATGGTAGATAATTGTAGTTGCTTTTAATTCTAGCAAAATGATGCTGCCACGAATATTTTTGCATATATTTCTTGGTGAATATAGTTTTGAATTTCTGATTGTGTAAATGTATGTACAATTACTGAGTCCTAAGATGTGACTGTATTCAGCTTTTTATTGTTGTTGTTTTGTTTTTGGGGGGTTTTTTTTGAGACAGGGTCTCACTTTTGTGGTTCAGGCTGGCCCTGAGTTTAGCCTCAAACTCCCATCACAGCAATCCTCCTGCCTCTGCCTCCCGAATGCTGGGATTACAGGCGTGAGCCACCACGCCCGGCACTGTGATATGTGGTACTGATTGCTGTTGGGCATGAGTCTCCACACCCAGTATTGTATGTGGTTAACCGGGGATTGAACCCCCGGGTGTTTGTGCTTGCAAGATAGGCGCCGGAACCACTGAGCTAAATCCCTGGCTCTGTATTCAGCTTTAGTAGATACAGCCAAACAGTTTTCCAATGTTACCATTCATACTCCCATTAGGTTTGAGTGAGATTTCCAGTGCTATATATTAGTTTGATAATCTATTTTAATTTAATCATTCTAATGTTTGAGTAGGGCTTTATCATGATGGTTTTAATTTAAATTTCTCATATAATCATATGAAATTCTGCTTCTTTGCACATGTGTATTGGCAATGTTTTATGCAATCCTTGTTCAATCTTCTGCTTTTTTAATTGTATGTGTGTTGCTTTCTTCTTTTTACATTCAAGTTTTTTTTATATTTTAAATCTTTATTGGTACATTATGTATACACATCATCATCGCATTTAACATTGAGGGTTTGTACCAGAATATGGCATGACTTAATTCTCATTTTTTCCCTTTTCCCCCCACCCTGCATCCCCCCCACCCCCATGTACATAATTTGTTTCCTTTTACCTTTTTAAACAAATTAGTTCCATGAAAGGTTTATGGGAAACACTGAACTCTGTAGTCTGGGGATTAACTGTCACTAATACCTGCTTTTATCCTTTATTGTTTGGGGGAGGATATAAGCAAGGGGTGGTTTGCAGAGTCGTGAAACACTTTAGCAAGGAAACTTCTTGAAGTATTTGAGCCTGGGTATGTGACTTGGAGAATTGTAAAGTTATGAGACCACTTGAAAGCCTAAAACCATTTAACTTATAAATGAGTTTCCCTGCTAAAGAAATCACTTTGAAAGACAGCAAAAGTATGACTGAAAGAAAAACATTTAATTTTTCAAATTGCCTTTTTTACTCTTCAAGTTCTGAGCTTGAACCCAGGGCAAGCAAGCTCTCTACTACTGAGACAATCTCTAGGCCTTTTAATTTTACTTTGAGATAGCATCTTGCTAAATTGCCTGGGATGGGTCTGGAGATTTGCCTCCACCTCCCCAGTAACTGGGACTGTGGGCACATACTATCACATTCCACTTTGAAACTGCTTTGAGTATACATTTTTTATTGTTAGTTGGCCTCAAAATGACTGTAAACATGAGTGTGAATTATCGAAACAGCACCTCTCAGAAACCCATGAGAGGTGGGGAAAAAGGTGCCAGTAGAAAGGTAGGGAAGTGGAACCTCTTTCCTTCATTGAAAGCAAAAGATATTATAAGGTAGAAGAAGGTAACATTTCATGGGCTCTTCAATTTGTTCAGTTACCCGCGAAGCACTGATTATTTTCAATATTTATTTTATGGATGAAAAGCCAGATGTTCAGAAAAACAAGGAGAATGTGATTTAGGAGTTAAACGTACCTTCTGCCCTTTTTTCCCCTGCACTCTGCCTGTGTTAGCCAGCTATCCATTGCTGTAACAAGATACTTGCAATAAACAACTTAAAAGGAGGAACGATTTATTCTGCCTCCCAGCTTCAGAAGTTTTAGGCCATGGTTGCTTAAACCTTTTGGGTTGGATCTGGGTCATGGCAGGGAGCAGGTAGCAAACCAAAGCTACTCACCACATAAGAGACCAGGAAGAGAACAGGACACCAGGGTACCCATATCCCCAGAAATTTACTTCCTCCAACTAGCTACCACCTCCTAAAGTTTGTTGAACCTCCCAATAGCACTGTCCCTGAAGACCAAGACTTCCACATGAACTTGTGGGTCCAAACTAGAGCACTGTCTCTCTGACATGTGCCAGAGAAATCACTAATGTCTGTTGCATCTTGAAAATCATGAACTGTTAATCGATGTCTGTGTTCTGCCTTGTCCTTTTATGGAGCCCTGGGAAACCAAGGGGCTTCAGCTGGCTGGCAGTGCATGGAGTAGACTCCTTAGTGGCCTCTGTCTTACTCCAGGTCACACTTGTGATCCAGATATGATCTCTGAGGTCCTGTTGTTGGTGGGTGCTTTTCAGTGTCCTGCTCAAACTCAGTGACCTATGAACCTTGCTATATTTTCTCCTTTTCTTCGTGACTCCCAAACAGCCACCTAGATAATACTTCAGATTATGTCAATGAAAAATCTCACTGTTGGAAATTGTGTTTCTGTGTAGAAAATAGTCTTTTCCTGGATGGAAATGTATATAATGTCTGACCATAGAGGGAGAGTATTGCTGAGTACTCTATTGTCCTTTCATTGCTAAACTTAAGAGAAAATAGCTCATTATTCTTCCTTGAGAAATAGTGAGTTATTGTCTTTGGTATATAGTTAAAATATGCAAAAATTATTCTGGAAAAGAATACTCTTGGCAGGTCTCTTTCTGAAAGACATAGACCTTGGAGTAATTTATTGCTTCCAACAAGAGAATATACTTGACTGTTCCAGAGGATGGCCTTTACCCGTCCTGGATCATGGGCTTGGAGAAGCTGGCCCTCCCTACAGGAACTGTTGTCTCCACACTGAGTATATAGAAAGCAGAGCTATAACCTGCTTTTTCTGGCTCAAGGTGTGAGCTCAGAAGCTTCTGAATACCTCTTGAGACCCCACAGTATATGGTTTCTTCATTTGGTAGTTCTCTTACTTTACTAGTTTTAGACCTGTACAGTCTTGGCTTTCAAGGCAGAGTACTGGGTCATGAGTGACTAGGTTTTCTTTCAAATATGTTCATATACTTTTCTTGGATAATGTGAAGGATCTGAGGAAAATAATTAGGAAAATTTAATGCACATTTTGCTTGGTGAGATGTTTGTTTTTATACCAAACTGAACTCCTGTAGAGGATTCCAGAAAAGGTATACAAAGCCCAGTGTTACTCAGGAGCTAACGAGCGAGTGTCCCAGCACTATGAATACCTGCTGTGGCTGTCTGAAACAGTTTTCATATAATAGTGTTATCCTGTGCACGTGTATAGGTCACACACATCAGATTTTCACTGGGTTGGTGGACATTTCAATTTATTGCTCACCTTCTGCCAAAAAAAGCAATGTGTAAATAGTGCTTTGTATTTTGAATTTCATGGTGCAGTGAGTTAACACAAGATGTATATTTTGATACGACGAGTGAAGGACTGCCCACATCCTTATTTTTTGAGTGGGTGTGACTTATGACCAGTTCCTGGATTGTGACTAGGATGCAGGTCAGGTCCCTCTGTCAGCTCTGTGGAGGTACAGTAAACATCATCTCCCTTTAGACCAGCGGTATTGCCTTGCAGGTACAATGTAACAGTTGTTTTTTCCTGAGAAGTTTTCTAAGAAGATTTATAAATAAGCCTCTTGTTTGGGGAGTAAAAAGTTTACCTTAGTCAATACCTGACACTTCCTCTGTGTGATATTAATTATATTACTGCTAATAGTTGTACATGTTCAGTGTGCTAGGTGCTATATTAAGGAGATTATATGTAATTTTTTTCAGTTCTCTCCTATGTTATCATTAGCCTCATTTTGTTAAATCAGAAACCAAAGCCTAGAGAGCTTGTCCCTTGATCCTGGGGTGTGTAGTGCATCTGCGTGACTACTGACTACTACACCATACTGTGTAGATGCAGCAAGAAGCTGGTGTGTGTGGTCAGCACGTGGGGCCCTTCTGAGAAACTACATATCAAAAATGAAAAGACAAGACACCTATGAATAGGAAGCGTGTCAATATAAGCAACTCCTACATCTTAAATATTCTCAGTTTAGGTGAGGGGTGGGGAAATTAATTAACTGTAATAGGTTTTAAGAAGAAACAGGTTATAGTCCTTTCCCTATTCCTTAATAGGTACCATGTTTCAACACTATATTGGAGAGAAAAGACCCAAAAAGAAGTCCAGAAAATCATTTCTATAAAAGGCGAGAGGTCTAAATTAAAATCCTCCCAGGAATATTTTTCTTGTCTTTTGTAGGGTACTTGTTCAATTCTATTTTATACTGAACTTCTCTTTCTCAAAAGACAGATGCCTAGTATATGTGACCAGTTTCCACAGTGAGAGAAATAAGACAGTTCCTTTATAATGCCCTTTTTAAAAGGTCTGTTCACAAAAATAATTGCATAAAATCTTGGATGAACCTGTGTTCTAAGTGCCCCATGAGGTTATAGGTTTGAGGGAATTTGGCCTACGGAAGTAAGATGAGGCTGCTTTGCCAAGAAAGTAATGATGACTGAGACTTGAAAGCTGAGTAAGGACAGCATGCATCACAGAGGTGGCAGATCATGCAAAGACTCTGTGATGGAAGAGACACTGGTATGAGTAAAGAACAGGAGAAAATTCATGTGACTGATAGTTGAGGATGAGAGAATCTTTTCTTGAAAGTCACAAAGATTTTTAATATGAATTTGAAGTGAGCCAATTGAAAAGATTTATTTTGGTTGCAGTAAAAAGTGGACTATATGTGGTCCAGGAAGTAATACAACTGGACCAGTGGTGTGGTTTGTATCTGGATGCTCCCCCAAAGCTTTCCTGATGAGCAGATGAAGTGATTGGATCAGGGGCTTGGTAGATTAGTGAATTTATTGCTAAGTGTGATGTTGGGAAGAGAAGCTTGGTCAGAGTACACGAATCCCTGGGAATGAGGTCTGGAAGTGTCTATCTCCTTTCTTCTCTTGATGCCTATTGCTTCCTGCTGCCCACCATTAGCAGTTTCTCTTCTTCCATGCCTCTCTGCCATGCCACCCTGCCTTGGAGTCAGGCAACTATGGACTGAAACCTTTCCGAATTGTGAGCCACAATAAAACCCACCTTCCTTTAAACTGTGAGAGTCAGCTATTGGGTCCCAGTGATGAGAAACTAACTAAGGCCACCATCATAGAAACTTCTCTGGTAGTTTAGGAAGAAATAATAATCTAATCAGGATGTTAACAAGGAGAATACTGAGTTGCTTTATAGATAAATAGAAAGAGGTGCTATGACTGAATGTGGTGATGGGCTGGAAGTATAGGAGGAAAGGAGGAAGGCACCAAAGAGCTCCTTGGTTGTAGCTTTCATGACTGTCTGATGGTTTTCCTATTCTATGGACATTATCATATCTCCTCATATATACTATAAGCTGTTTGATATCAGGACTTTTTTCTCACTTAATTATAAATTCTCAAGTTGTCACCTCTACTAGTTACTCAGTTAACTTTTTTTTTCAGTTAACTTTTAATAAATGTGTTTTAGTGGGAGGATTTCTATAGAAAAATAACATATGTGTGTTAAGAAACAGGGGTCAGTGTGTCAATGACGATGGTTGAGAAAAAAAAAAGTACCATGGTTGAGTAACCCCAGAAAGATGTCCTTTCAACTTCAGGAAGCATTCTCACACCATGCACCTTTCATTTCTTGGAATGCACATTGTCCCTTCATGTTAAATTCAACCTTTCTGCTCCCCAGTTTCTCCATCTATAAGATGAGCTTAATAATATTAACTTTAGAGGGTGGGTTTGATAACTTTATGAAGTGCAAAGGGTTTTAGATTAATTGGAGAAGTCAGCTGGTCTGCGCATCTTTTTTCCTGTAGTCCTCCCAGCACAAGTGGGCGCTATTGTTTGGAAGGCTCAGCCTAATAATGACTGAGGACTCTGGGAAGATAGTTGTGTTTTGAGGTGAGTGCTCACGTATAGGTAAACATCATTTTTTTCCTTTGCCCGAGTTTAGTAAATATTATTTTATACCTATACATATTTATTCACTATCATTTATCAATCTGTAAAATGAGTCAGTGAGGGAGTTTTGATTGTGGTTCTTAAGACGGAAGGAGAGAAAAGTGAAAGATAGGTTAGATTTTATTTCTTCTTTGTGTTAAGACTGTTTCAGATTACAGGGCAGGGGCGCTCTAGGCTGGTGCCAAACCCAAGGTTAAAATGGTGTTGGAGATAAATGATTTCTTAATGTTGGTCCCAAGGTTAAGAGTTGTCAGCAATATAGCTCCCGACAGAACTTCCTATAATTAAGAAGAGAGCGATGCCATTGTGGCCATTGTCACTGAGTGGGGCTCTCATAGTCCTGTCTCCCTGTAGAACACCTGAGAATTTTGTTCTAAATGATTGTCCTGTGTTTGGTCTGTTTTTCTCTTAATTGACTTTATTGTCTTACTAGTGTTTATATTTCAATCCTCTTTTCCTTTTCCCCATCTCTGTCATATCTCTATGACTACAAATATCATGGAATTAAAGTGTATTTCTTTTCATTTTTTACCACTGTGTTTATACTGTCTTTTCTGCTGTCCGTGTTCTCTTCAATACAGTGTTCCTTTTCCATTTCATCCTTTAGTTAGAAACAATTCATTTCCTGGATTCTTTCTTAGTATCCAAGGTGACCTTGTGATATTTCCATTCTGCTTTGCCAGACTGTCCTAGGTATGCCATTGATATGTATTTTGCTCTGTTAGAATTAAAAGAGATGATGGGAAATAATAGTACCTGCCAAATTATCTTTGTTTGTCATGTTTATTAAGGTATAGAGAATGAAGTGAAAAATTGGTTGGAAAGAACATTTAGGCATCTTTCAAATCTTTTGTATCACTCAGTCATTTTTATTTCATAAACTGACATTTGCAGAAAAATAGCTTATTTGGGGATTGAAATGGTTGAAGCACAAAGTTAAAGCACATTTATTCTCCTTTACTTTTTAAATGCTTTGATTTTTTAATCAAGGTGAGAAATTTTCCCTTTCTCGAAAGGATCTATTTTGTGTGTGTCACAAAATCCACTGCTTTTAAGCAGGAAAAAGTCTTATGTTTAAAAATATTCCTTGTCTTTCCTTCTCACCCTTTCATCTTTCTCTGTACCTATGTGTGGAAAGAAAAAGCGAGGGTGACCATACATTTCTATTGTGAATCAGTAGTAAACTTAGAATTCTGAATTGCAATTTTTTTATTTCTAAGTTCACTGCAATAGTCCAGAACTTCAGAATATTTCTAAGGCTCTTTATTTTAAAATCTAATTTTCAACATAAGGTCATTTTCTCTCAGATATATTTTCTTGCTTTCTGGTAACCAAAACTTTAATTGGTTCAGTACAAAGGGAGAACTAGGCAATGGCTTTGTCTCATTCTAAAATTAATGTAAAGATTTATAGCTCTATAAATAATATCTATTGGATTTGGCAGCATTATTTGTGTGTGTGAGTACATAATTTTGAAGTGTCCCAGTATTTTATGTCTGGTCTGGCCCAATTTCCAATAGGAAGAGATTGAATTTGTGTTGAAACACAGTGTCCTATCTGTATCATCTTGGTCGTTGTAGAGGTGAGTCTTTGAACTTGTTATTTTTCACTCTGACCTCGTGTAGGAACTCTGGATATGTCAAATTAATTGTCATATAAGATGTCAGGAAGCGCCAATGACACTTTTTTCAGGTTTATTTTTTAATTAGATGTAAAGAACATCTTATATAGCAACAGGACTTTCTTCTTTTAAAGAGGAGGTGGGAACCCATGAGTCAGATGCAGAAAGACCAGAGCAATTTCAGACACATGGTAATTACAGCTTTCAATTCCCAGGAGGAGGGCTAAGATACTGGGGACTCTGTCCGTCTTCATTGTGCTGTGGTGTTTAGGTGGATGTTAATGCTGTATGGAATGTCTAGTTGTTTTCCCTAAAAAAACTGTAGGCTTAAAATGAGTTCACATGTTCCTTTGTCCTGCTCGGCATACATTTTGTTTTCTATACTACCCTCCAGGGTTAAGAACCCTTGAAAGAATAATGTCCTGTTCTCAAGCTTGTAAGTTCTAAATTAACAATCTTGCTTCCCACCCAGAAGGACAAAAGAGACTAGATAGGGGATTTATTGTAAAAGGGTGCTAGGTGGGGAGTTAAAGAAATGTCCAAGCTCTCTCAGAAAGTGGATGAGCACTTTGGATCCCTCTTCCCATTCAACCTTCCTTTTCCTGTGGAGTTTGGGGATTGGGCTTTCTCCATTGTTTCACTTGCCCACTGATCTGTTTCATTTCTCTTTCTGAACTGCACCTTCCCCTTGACGTTTCATTCTACTCTGCAGCCCTTGAAGTAACCTTATTCATCCATCTCTCTCATTGCTTCCTTCAGCAGGCCCAATAAAGAAAAACCATCTCTTCGAAGTCTTTTTAAACCACTGATCATTTTCTTAAGACAGAGGTGATCTGTTCTACTCCTGCGCTGTGTATAGTTTATCTTCAAGTAGGATTATTCACTTTTCATGTGTGGTGTGAAAACAGAAATGAACGTGCAACTTGTGCATGTGATATCCTCAGCAGGTGCCTGGTATACTCTTGAGTGGATGCCTGGTGGGTTTCATTTCTTTCTTTTTTCTTTTTTTTTCCTTCAAAGCATCACTTTGTCATTCAAGCTGGCCTCGAATTTACCATGTAGTCCAGGCCAGGCTCGAACTCACAGAAATCCTTTTGCCTCTGTGTCCTGAGTGCTAGGATTACAGGCCTGAGCCACTGTGCCCAGCATTGTGGTATGTGGTTATTGAGCGCTGTGCTTACAGGTGTGAGTCATCACACCCGGCACTGTGATATGTGGTTACTGGGGATCCAACTCAGGACCTTGCATTTGCCAGGCAGATGCGGGACCACTGACCTAAATCCCCAGCCATGAGAATACCTTTCTACTTGGATATGTGAGAAAGCTTCTGAGTGGACAATAGGGTTGTTTATGCTGCATGCTTACTTGAGCATGAATCATGCCATATTTCTATCAGAACAGAAAACAAGTGATTAGGAGAGCTGACACTGTAATTGTTTGTCTCTGCTTTTCCCAATGCAGAAATTTAGATGATAACCTTAGTAGGTAAGTTCTATTATCAATTCAAACATTAACTGAGACTTTCAAAGTGCTCAGCTCTCTGCTTTGCATGCAGTGATGGTTCAGTTAGTGAATGGTAGTGTTTGATGTTATTGGCCTTCCATGTGTGAGAGAATTAAGTGGTATCTGACATATGTGACGGAATTCTCTCATTTCTTGAAATAAGAATTTTTAGATTTGTAGGTAACTGCAGGATAGGTTTCCAAGTGTTAGATTTCAATGGAAAAGAGATTTTGCTTTCCCCTTTCTATAGTAGTTACTTTCAGACAGGAAAATACCAGTTTCTCATAAAAACTTTACTCCTGTAGCAATTGGTTTTAAAGGAAACTTTTTACATGAAGTGTTATGTAGGAGTCTTTCTGGTTATTTAGAAAAAAATGCATTTATACAGCTATACAGTGCCAGTTTTGTTTTGAGTAGTGAGCTCTTTTTTTTTTTTTTTTTCTAATACTAGGTATTAAGCTTGGGATCTTATGCTTTGGAGGCAGGCACTGGAACCACTGAGCTAAATCCCTGGCCCAGCCAGCATTTATTTACATAGGCAGCCATGCATCGGTCAATCATTCATTCATTTTCTACTCAGCATATCCCCACTCTTCTGACCTAGTGCTTCACTGTTGACCAATGATCTGAGAAGTTGCTAACATTGCCAGTGATAGTGACCAGTACTATGTTCCCTGAACTCCAGCTTCTCAGAGTTATAAAGTACTCTGTGGAAGTCTGGATGTGTAGTTGCTCTTCTTCTTGTGCCTAAATAAGGATTAGTAGTGCCATGGTGAACTCAGAGTAGAGCAGAAACCGAGTGGGAAAGAACTGTGTGCATAAGGTGTTGTGGACCCACCGTTTTTACTAATTCTCAAATCCAAAAGGCTTTGAAAACTCACATGATGCAAAGAACTGACTTGAACAAATTCAAGTCTATTTGTATTCTTGATTTATCTTATTTTGTGGGGGCTGTTTGTAAGTTTGGCAGCAGCCTTATTACTCTACTGAATATGGGGTCCTAGTCCCCATAAGAGGAAAATAAAGTATACATATCCTATTACCTTTCTAACATCTCAAAAATATTGAATTCCAAAGTGCATCTGCCCTTAAGGGATTTACATAACAGCTGTGGACCCACTGTATTTTTAATAGAACCTGGTAGCTGTTTTTCATTTGAAACTTTCCCTGGAAAACAACCTCTTTCCCCTATCTTTACTGTATTCAGTGAGGATCCCCGTCCCTTTTCACTGGAGCTTTCACTGAGGTGCCCTAAATTCAACCTTGTACTATTTAGGAGGGTCACTGATAAGAATCAAGGGCCATCTCTCCTTGCCTTATAGAAGCTCAAAGTTTTACAATAGTATGGAGGTGCTTAAACAATAGCATGCTGAGTCCTGCTGCTAAGCGGGAGGATTATAGTCAGAAACCATCAAAAATGCAGGGCACAGTATGGAAGAGAATGTGATGAGGGAGGAGCTATGTATTTGCTGGGTCATTGAACACCAAAGGCTGCAGTGGAGCCAGGTACTAACGGCCTTTGTCTACCAGGTTAACCAGCTGAATATTAATCCTTTAGCAATAGGAGTTTTAAAGCCTGGGATGATTCCACTGGGATGGAATGCTTGTGTTTGCATCTCAGAAAGCAAGTTCTGACTTCAGAACTTGCTCAGGGAGCTCAGGGAGCCTAAAAGAAATTGTTGCAATATTCTGACCAAGAGAACTTTTGATAGTATCCTTAATGATACCTGACAATGTGTGGAGTTTTGGGGTTTGCAGATGATTGAACTTTTTGTGGTTCTGGAAAGGTCCCTGCTCCAAAGCCTCATGGACTCAAAAGTGAGGCTTGCTGTTAGGAGCTGGTGGCTGCCTAGTGGCAGGACCATGGGTGCGTGCATGGAATGGTGTATTTCCCTCCCTGGCTCTTGCCTGCTTTCTCTGGCTCCTGGCTGTCAAGTTTGAGCAGCTTACTTTAGCAGCAGCCCTTTTCACAATGCCGTTTTGTGTTGGAGCCGGCTGTCTTTGGACTGTAACAGTGAGCCAGAATAAACCTCTCCTCTTTTAATTTTTGGATGTTAGGTATTTTGTTCCAGTGAAACAAAGTGACTAGGGTTGCAGCCCTGGGGATGCCGAAGTGGTAAGTAAAGAAGGAGGTTCAGAGATGTTATTTGTCCTAGATCATATGGAGGAACTGGCTGCAAGTCTTCTAATTCTACATCCAATTCTGCTTGGACATGATGTAAAAGCATGTAGTAAGCTTCTCAGTTACTACGAATAATTAAAGACAGCCTGTCACCTGCACATCTTTGTGTTTGTATCTATTGATTGGACTGTCAGCTCCTGAAGGACTGGAAGTTAAATTGGACACAAAAATTCACAGTGGGCACCACAAAGAATTTGGTAGACTGTTTCTCCTCCAGAGCCAGCATAAATTGGGAAGAAAGAGCATTTATGAAAAGAGAGGGCACATCATTTTCATTATTATTTATCTTATGTGCATTCATTACTCAGTTTCTATGCTTAAACACTTCTGTAGTTACTGTGGAGAATACAAAATGTAAACCAGTTTGATTTAAATAAAAATAATCTTGTGATGAAAAATGTCTAAATCAAGTCTGTTTTATTCAGACTCCATGCAATATATTTGAAGCCTTTTGCAATGAATTCCTTTTTAATGAATGTTGGTTGCTGGAATCACAAGGCCTCATGCAAGGACTGATTAGAACTATTAGGCTTACATGTTAATTTATTAAATACTTAGGCATAATATGGCACCTTTTCAAATGGGTGTATGAAACAAAGAAACCGAAGATCATTAAATGGACATAGTTTATTATGGAAGAGACTTTTAGCTTCATTAGAAGCTCAGTAATAACACTTCATAAGTAAAAGTCACCTTGTGAATCACACTTAAAATTAACTGCAAGTTTTACTGTCAACCTGCTCCCTACTGTGTTAGCCCTGAAACTAATGATGCACCCATTTCTTACACACCTGAAATCGTATTTATACAGCAGTAATACTAGGTGAAGAGTGAAAGCCAAGTTCTGAGTTCTCTGGTTCTTAGAATCCATGTTCATTTGAAAATGAGTATTAAATCAACTCATTTATGATTTTTTCACTTTTATATCAGAAAAGATTTTGAGGCCTAGAAGGAACTTTAGAGATCATTTAGATTTAGGAGTTGGACGGAAAGAAAGTGGATTAGGTAGCAGAGTTCCCAGATCCAAGGCCATTCTATAGCTCACTTTATCTTTGGATAACTTATGAGCTGCCAGTTCCATACCTGCATAAAATGTTGTGATAATGTTTTTCACAAATTCTAAGACACACATGTTTGTTTCTTTTACATTTCAGTGTTTTATGTTATAGTTTAACTTATGGTAGTTTGGGGTTTTTTTCCACCAGTATGGTGCATAAAATATGGTGCATCCTTTTTTTTTTTTTTTTTTTTTGAGCAAGGTCTTGCTTTGTAGTTCAGGCTGGCCCTGAATGCACTATGTAATCCAGGCTAGCCTTGAACTTGAGGCAATCCTTCTGCCTCTGCTTCCTGAGTGCTGAGATTACACATGTGAGCCACCATGCCTGGCTTTATTGTGCGTGGTACCAGGAATCAAATTTGGGACCCTGCACTTGACAGGCAGGCTCCGGAATCACTGAGCTAAATCCCTGGACCAGTGGTGCATCTCATAGTCAATATTTCTT
This sequence comes from Petromus typicus, assembly GCA_004026965.1. Lineage (NCBI taxonomy): Eukaryota > Metazoa > Chordata > Mammalia > Rodentia > Petromuridae > Petromus > Petromus typicus. The sequence continues at coordinate 72,541 of PVIR01004095.1, forward strand.
AAGCTAACTAATATGGTAGTACTTATCTCCCAGAGGGTTGATGGGAATAAATTAGGTAATATGTTTGTTAGAAACTTAAGATTGTACTAATGAGCAAATGAACCAAAGCATCTTTGGACATGCCTTGACATTTTTCTCCTTTTTGTATTTATTATGATGAATATTTGTGTATTTAAAAACCAGTTGGAAATAAATGAAACAAGGAAACTGAAAATTTACATGAATTAAGGTATGAATTATCTTTTTGACTATTTCAAGCAACAAAAGAATTTCAATGGAGTCCTCCAGTTTACTTCATGGAAGATTTTTTTTTTTTCTTTTCAGACAATATTGAGTCACATTGGTGCTTTTCCAAAGGGTTAGGAAAGAAATACTTTCTGTGGAACTGTGAGACATTCATAGTAAAATTCACCCCCATTTGACATTACACCTAGTAATTTCACCAAGTTGAAACTACAGTTAATAATTATAGAGGAGACTATCTTAATGGTCCCCATTTGTTTATAAGTGAAGTAGTTATTTGCGTCTTTGGAATTCTGCTAAGTTTCTAGTTTCCTTGTTGAAAGTACTTAAAAAGCTTTTTAGGGGCTTGTAGTACCAACATTCAAGTTAGAATCATATTTTCTCCAATTAAATCTTACTTTTTCTGAGACAGAATACACTGAAGTAATAAATTTTTGCCTCTCATTCTCTCTCCTTGCAATAAGAATTCAGAGGAAGACTAACTCTGGGTAGGAGAGGGGTGGGAAGATCTGAGTTTTATGTTGGATAAATTGAATTTGAGAGGAGTGTGAAACATCCAAGAGAAGATGTTGAGGGGGCAGTCAAATTTGTGAGTCAGAGGTAAAAATGAAGCATTTTGTAGAGTTGGCACATGGAGTTTCAGTCTTGAACAAGATCACCTAGGGAATAAGTAGGATTGCAACTGGAGGTTGAAAAGCCACCTTCAGCCAGCAAACCTGTTTTATTTAGCCTGTTTTGTGTTTTTAAAATACTTGAATGGGTTATTATAATACTTGTTTATGGCTTTTTGGCTGCCCAGAGTTGGATATTTTTCTCTTTTGGTAGCAGCCCCCTAGAGAAATTCATTAATTTAAAACGTTAGACCTTGTGCTACTGACATAGTCCACCTCAGGCTGTAAAGGAAGTAGGTAGCCCAGGGCCACCCGGTCATTTCCCAGGTTGCCTAGCTATAATGGTTGGTTCAAGAGTTGGCTTGTAATCTACCTTGGCCCAATCAAAGAGTATTTTGGGAGTAGGGAGCGCTCTAGGAAGAGAGGCTTGGTTCTTTTCTGCTGAAGGCCAGCAGGATATGGAGGTCCAGCAACTATCTTGCTACCACAGCAGAGATGGAATTTATCTGAAAATGGAAACAAAAAGGAAGTGAGATCCAGATATACTGATCTTGGTCTATTGGTTAAACCCTGATTTGAGCTGTGTGGGTCTTTCAGTTAAATGAACCAATGCATCTTCTTTTTGGTGTAACCCGTTTTGAACCAGTTCTTTGACTTTCACTACAAAGAGTCTTCTAAATATTAAAACAGAAATACTAAATCTTTTGGAAGACAGAATAGATACAAGACACTGATGTAGGCAAAGACTTTATGAACACAACCCAAATCACACAGGAAATACACAAAGAATCAACAACTGGGGTCTTATGTTACAAAAATGTTTTATACAGCAAAAGAAACCACCAACAAAGGGAAGAGACAACTCACAATGTGGGGGAAAATTTTCTGCAGTTGTTTCTCAGAAAAGAAGTAATACCTAGAATATATATATAGAACTAAAAAAAAAGAAAAAGAAAGAAAATCAGACCCCCAAAATTAAAGACCAAACCCAAAAATGCTCATCTGAAGTGAATAAGCATTTCACAGATGAAGTACAAATGGAAAATAAATATATGAAAAAATTTTCAACATCACTAATCAAATTAAATTAAATCCAAATTAAAACAATGATGAGATTCCATCTTACTCCAAAAAGAATAGTGAGTAATAAGAAATCAACCAATAATAAATGCTGATGAGGTTGTGGGTTAAAAAGAACCCTTCTCTACTGTTGGTGGGAGTGTAAACTGGTACAAGCACAGTATAAATCAGTGTGGAAATTCCCTAAAAAACTAAAACTAAAATTCCCTAGAAAACTAAAATCATTCAGCCTGGTATTCCCCTTCTTGGGGTCTTCTCAGAAGAGTTAAAAGCATCAAACCACAAAGATACATGCACGGCCATGTGTATAGTGACAGAGTGAAATCTTGAAAACAGCCCAGATGCCCATCTACTGATGAGTGGATAAATAAAGGATGATTTTTCTATATAATAGGGTACTACTTTACCATAAATAAAGATAAGTTTGAGCCATTCTATTCCTAGCTAAATGAGCATTTTGACCCCATACTCTTAAATGAAATGAACTGGACACATGTAAATATCACGTGGTTTCCATGGTAAGAGAAAGCAAAACTGTAAATAAATGCTAAAATGTATAATAGGTATTGGGAAATGGGAAGAAAATTCTCAAATGAGATGGGGAAGAAGGGATGGGGAAGAAGGAAGGAAAGAATAGAAAGGAAAATGAAAGAATGGAAGGAAAAATGGAAACAATGCTTTTGTATATAAGGAAAGGAGGGAGTTGAAAGGAGACAAGTAGAGAAAAAAAGCACTATGTATCATGTATAGGTACAAACTTCCTATGATGAATGTTATCATTGTGCATATCTAAAATGTACTGATAAATTGGGTTTTTTTTAAGTCTTCCCTTAGTGGAAAGTAATGAAATAAATCTGAAAGTGTTAATATAATTTCTGAGATATAAAAAACGGTGAATTTTCATATAAAAATGGAGATTTTTGGTCTGAGCTAAGTAATTGTAGTAGGAATGTTGACTCCATTTTATTATAGTTCATATCACACTCTGTTGTCATCATAGCCAGATGACTACAGTTTGTTGCCAGTTATCCCACTGATCCTACTTTTTGTGAACAGGGAGTTGGGAAGAAAACAAAAGCCAGCTTTGCCTCATTTAATCAACTTTCATGCGTGTTCCTGTAGGTTGTTGAGCTTTTGATCCCTTATCTAGTGCAAGAAGAGAAGAGTGCCAGCGTTTATGCTTTAAGGAGTTTGAACCCCCAAAATAGTAAAAGATGAGCCTGCAATGAAAGGGAAACCAGGGCTGGAGGAAGGAGAGCTGTGGAGGTCAAGGTAAACGGTACTTCAGAGAAGAGTTGGTCAACTTATTCTCTGTACTGTCAAAGTGTCAATTAAGAATGGGGGTGGGCCAGGAATATACCTCAGTGGTTCCGGCGCCTGTCTTGCAAGTGCCAGGGCCCAAGTTCAATCCCTGGTAACCACATAACAATACTGGGTGTGGAGACTCACCCCAGCAGCAACCAGTACCACATACCACAGTGCCAGGTGTGGTGGCTCATGCCTGTAATCCCAGCACTTGGGAGGTAGAGGCAGGAGGATTGCTGTGATGTGAGTTTGAGGCTGAGCTCAGGGCCAGCCTGAATTATAAAGAGAGACCCTGTCTCAAAAAAAAAAAAAAAATAAATAAAAAATAAAAAATTAAGAATGGGGAAATTTTTGCATTTAATTTGATAATAAAATGATCATCACTGACCTGAGATAGGGCTGTTTTAGGGAATGGTAGAAGCCAAATCTGTGTAAGACTGAGTTGAAAAATTAATGGAGAAAAAAATAATGAAGACATCTATTTTTCCTGTAATAGAAAAAGAAACATACAATAGAAGCTGTAGACATATGAGACTGAGTTGAGGTATTTTGAAACAGGACTTGAGTATATTGAAGGCCTATTTGGAAGGATCTGGTTGAAAAGAAGAGATTGATTTAAAAGGATAGAAAAGGAACAGTTGATTATGTTAGAGAAATAGGACGGAGTAGAGTCTCAAGCCACACTGACCACATTAACCTTAGAAGTGAGGAGAAAGCAGGATGCAATAGGAAGGAAGATGTGTAGGGCTGGCCTGCACTGAAGTTAGTCTGCTAAGAGGAAGTTGCTCTGTGAGATGGCTTCTGGTTGTCTTTTAGGTGATGAGATATTCTGAGAATGTCAGTGCTGTGTGGATGTCAGCAGGGCTGTAGAACTTTTCATGCTAAGCAGTAGTGGAGGAGGGTAGGACACTGTTGGGAGAGAAGTATGGGCTGATTGTCTAGCATCGCTGAGGACTCCTTTGGAATTGTGACTCATGAATGTCTAGGGTACCTATCTGTGCATTTCTTTCCAGTGTTCAGATGCTACAATACACTACAGAGTTAGAATATACATCACTTAAGTCTAGGCTTGGGATTAAGAGGAAGAGAAGGAAGGTGAGAAAGGTGAGCAGGGGATACTTGGTAATTTATGGAAAGATTATTACCAAAGTGGTGGCAATTAAAAAGGGAACTGCATAAAAATGGATGTGAAATGAAACTCTGAGTTGATCATAGTGTAGGTGATTTTAATAAGTGAACTTAGTGGTGGGTAGGAATTATTGGCTGTTTGCTGAATAGTTCGGGTGGAGTGGAGAGAAGCTTATTGGACAGGATGTGAGGTTGTCTGGAACAGGAGACCATGTGTCAATAGATTTGGATGTTGAGGTTTTCCAAGCTAGTTTCAGGATCTGGGAGGTAAGGATGATTTTGGCTAACACTGAAATGAAAGGACTGGCTTGGCTGTTTGCGAAGAAACAGAATTTCATTTTCTCTAAACCTCCTCGCTACCAGTTGCAACGGAAATTCACCTGGTATAGTACATGCTAATGATTTCAAGTCCATCTGTTTTTGAAATATGTACTAGAAATAACATTTTATCAGGAAAGTGTTCTTTAAACTCTTTATGTTAATACAGAAAACATAAGTCATTTGAGCTTGTTAGGTTTGTGAAATCTTTCATTGCTGGGGTGATTTGGTGCTTGCTTTTGCCTTACATGGGCGTGTTGCTTCTGCAGGTTACTGATGAGGTAATCAAAACCTTCAAGATTGGGCCAAGTTTCAATACATCCCCGTGGCTTTCACTGCAATGAGCTTTGGGGGGGAGCAAACAGGAAGCTGTGTTAGAGACATCTGTTGTCATGTGCAATGGGTACTGGGCTTGGCAGGGAACTGAAGCCAAGCAAACCTACCAGTCTGTAGTTTCTATGCAATAATTTGACTGGAATAATACCTGTCTGAATGGAAAGCATTCCAGCCAGCATTTGATTTGTGAAGGGAAAGGAAAGGGACAAGAGGAAAAAGCACTCGAATTTTAAAGATCCTAAATCTGATCATCTCAAAACATCTCCAACTTGTGATGAAAATCCTCATGAAATAATCAGGATGCAGAAATCTACAATATTTTTTATCTAGAAGTCTATCATCTTAAAAAATGGAGTGTGTATTCCTTCAGGTACAGCTTTATTTTTTGACAAGATTAGTAACTGACAAAGCATGGGGGAGAAATGTCCATGCTTTCTGGCCAAGTAAGACGAGGAAAGATGGAAGAAGTCCTTCAGCACCCAACATGTACCTGGAATGAAAGGTGTTAGAGGCCAAACCAGTTAGTTTACTCTACTCCTGCTAGCTGTCTCCTCATTCACCCCCTGGAGCCCACTTATCATCCTGGCTTTTACCTTTCTTTTTTCCCCACCCAACACTTCTCCTCCATTTTTTTCCCTATCTCATCTGCCTCATCCATTTTTCTATATATAGCAAAACCAAACCAAGTTAAATATGGTGCTAGATCTTTCTCCAATGTGATAGCATATTTCTAGTTTGTCTATACAGTGATTTATTCAGTTAATTCATCAACAGATACATAAGTCATTACAGTTGTGAGATATCTTAGATTTTATTTTTCTCAAATTATTCCCAAAGACAAAAATCACCTCTCTACCTAGCTTAAGGCTTAGATATTTTGGTGCTGAAGAGTTCAGGAGTCTGGAGACTTGATTTTCCTCTCTGAGGCTACAGATCTTTAAGGATTGCTTCAGTTTTCTATGATAAAGAGAACAAATATTGCTGATGAGCATTGCATCTCTTTAACTTCTATTGTTTTATACTCTTTAACCCAAGTAATAATTTTTCTTGCTGCCATGACTAAACTACCTGCTTTGTTCTCAGCAATTTTCTAAGGATAAAAGCTTATTTCATCCTACTGACAAGTCTTTTTCTGCCTGTTTATCCTCCTGTACTTTTGTGTGCCTTTATTAATTATTTTAACGCTAGCAAATATGGATGGTAAAATACAGTATTACCTAGCATTGCTTCTCGGGCTCAGCAGAACAGAAAGAGTCAAAGTTAAATTGCAGCCAAGGATTCCTTGATCATTTTAGGTCCTCTAGGAAATCTTATTTAAAATTACAACCTGGAAGTGGCTATGGTGGTTCACATTTATAATCCAAAGGCTGAGACAGGAAGGTCATTGTGAGTTTGAGGGAAGCCTAAACAAGATCCTATCTCAAAAAAACAAAAGTAAAGGGCCAGAGATTTAGCTCATTGGTTCTGACACTTGCCTTGAAAGCTCAAGGTCCTGAGTTTGATCCCCAATAACCATATATAACAGTGCCAGCCATAATACCAGCCTTGGGGAGGCAGAGGCAGGAGGACTGCTGTGAGTTCAAGGCTTGCCTGGGCTACATAGTGAGTTTGGGGCCAGCCTGAACTATAAAGTGAGACCCTGTCTCAAAAAAAAAAAAAGTAAAATATGAACTGCCAAGAACATCTGATACAAAGTGAGATACAAACTTACACTAAGGATTCTTATAAGGACTGTTCATCTGACCAGGAAGACCGTATACTGATGCATTTCACAAATTAGGAACTTAGCTTTAACCCTGGAAACAGCTCTGCAAAATGTTACACAGATAGAAACTGAAATCTGGAGGTTTGTGATGGTTCTCAAGCTGTGCCACTTATATTGGCAGTTTGAGACCAAGATACAGCTTTCTGAACTCTGGAGCCAGGATTTTCCTTGTACACCCAGAAGTGTGACTGAAAATTTTCTGTGAAGGAGGAGTGTGGAAAGAAGGAAAAAGAAGCATCAAGAGGACATGTATTAACCTGGGTAGTAATACACAATATAGAAGATTGGCTCCCCGATATTTTGTCATATCATTCTCTGTTGATTGAATTCTATATCTGGTACCTTTACCTAAATGCTGAGTTTGTACCTTAGAAAACCAAGAGAGTTTGGGGTCTTGAGGATAATCATAGCCTTCTGTACTATCAAAGGGCACTGTTCTGAGGAATGTCTGACAAAGAGGGAGACAGTCCTGGGCTTCAACCGGCCTTGGGTCCGTGGAGGAACTTTAGGAGTCAAGCGCATTACCACCTCTGGTCGGGACCTGCCTGTGCTCAGTATATAGCTGTAGAAGGAATCAGAGACAAACAAATCAAAAGTCACAGGATCAAGGACATATTAAGAAGGGGACAATGTTGAGATTGTAACAAAAAAGTAAGGAAACAAATTTTATATATATGGGGGGGGTGGTAGGGTGGGTGGGGCTATGGGAAAAAATGAGAATTAAGTTGTGTCTTATACTGGTACAAATCCCCATTATGGAGTGCAATCATGATGTGTATATTTAATGTACCAATAAAGATAATAAAAAAAAAAGAATAATGGAGTCTTGATTGTGTATTATAGAAAGGGTGGGAAAATTAAATATAGCACAGTGCTGCTAGAGCAGATAAGAGGACATGAAAATCAGGTTAATAAAACATTTTCTGGATGAGCTAAGATGCAGGCAGTGTAGAATTGTGTTATGTGTTATAGAGAAGTCTTGCATTTCTTTACTTAGGAAGAAGATTTGTGAGGGATTCATAGATGAGACCATTTTCACAGAGGAGAAATTCAGATGGTTATAGGAGCAAAACGAGCCAGTATTGAGCATAAGCTGGAGGACGGCAAGTGGGACTTAAACCCTTTCTTTGGTTAGCCGGAGAGCTCATCCACTATGTGACCTTTCTGCCCTGTTGAGCTCCTAGTTAGTCCTTGCTGTTCCATTGCTGTCTTCCATCTAGATTTGTCAGTTCTGAGAGTAATATACTTTTCTGGAAGTGATCCATTCTGTGATCTCCTCCACTAATTTCTTAGTATGCTGTTTGGTTTCACTGTGCCCCAGGACCTCCTATAATCAAATGACTGAGACTTGCTGGTTCCCATGAAATCGCTGAGTACATTGTATTCTTGCTTTATACTTTCAATCTTTTATTTTGGTGAGTGAGTATCAGCTGGTACTGTTTGTCCTTTGGATCAACCCCAAATTTTCTGGTGGTTCTACCTGTGCTTGTGTCTTACTTCCTGATGCAGCTCTTCCTCTGAACTTGTGCCTCAAGGTTTATTTCTACTTCCTTCTCTCAACTGAATTGTGAGTGCAGTACTTCTCCCATACGTTTCTATGGGGAATCTCATCCCTCCAATTGACTAGAACAGTTGTTATTTAGCATGTAAGGCCTTTTAGCAGCTCTGCCAATTCTATTTCTATTTCATATTCTTTCTTCCTTGAGTACTAATTGAAGTTCTATCTATATTTGGGTGATTATGGGACAGGAGAGAATCCTAACTTTTATATACGAACAATCTATTACATATTAATACTATTCTTTATACTGTTATTTTCCAGGAATTTTAGGGAATAAAAAATTATCTCATTATGTGCACTTCTGCTTGAGAGTGAATATATAAAACTAGAGATACTGCTTTATACTTAATGTCTAATTGATTCAGCCTTTAGCTAGGCCATTATTAGACTGTTTGTTTTAATTCCAGATAAATGTGTCACTGCAAAATTGACACAGTGCACTGTAGATTGGACAGCATTTGCCTCAGATTTCATCTCACTGCCTGCAGCATCTCTAGTCTAAACCATATAATTCTTGTTTTAGTTCTTAGGCCAGTACCCGTGTTATTAGAGCCTGAAGTACTGTGTGAATCCTATTTCTTTTCTCGTTTCCCATATGGTCTCTGGTAGCATGTGATATATTGATCTTTAATTTTTTTTTTTGCTTTTCTAGACACATTTTATGATTTTCATACTCATTTTCATCCCTTTTTAGTGTACAAGCCAGAAATTTCCCTCATAGTATTCACATAGTTAACTTTGCTTTTTTTTTTTTTTTTTCCCTTCAGTTTTTTTGAGACAAGGTCTCACTTTGTAGTTCAGGTTGGCCTTAAACTCACTATGTAGCCTCGGTGAACCTCGAACTCACAGCAGTCCTGCCTCTGCCTCCTGAGTGTGAGTTCTGAGATTCAGGTGTGAGCCACCATGCCCAACATTTTCTTTTGAGTAAAAGTTGTATATGATGTGAAAATCTTTTAAAATTTGTGTTCCTTTTTCTAGAATCAGGATTTTTTTTCCTGATTTTTTTAAATCATGGATTTTCTGAATTATTTTTCTCTAGAGAGCCTTGGGGAATTTAGTATAAGTGGAACATAGATTCCCAATACAAAGGATTTTTAAAAGAATGTTATTATCTTTCTCAGGATTTCCTAGACCTTAGAAATAGCGTAACTTTAAGTTCATGGAATCAGGAATCTGATGCCATTCATGATTAGTAAAATAAAGGGGGCTGTAACTCCACCATTTTCTTTCTGGAGCAAAGATTAATTTCTACCCAGAAAAAAAGAAAAGTCAAGGTTTAAAAAAGATTCCAGTACTTGTTGATGAAGCTAAACACTTTAGAAGTTTGTAAAATCTTTGTCCCTGGGTAAGAAAAGAAGGGTAAACAATGCAATAGATTATT
>PVIR01004096.1:0-44744 GCA_004026965.1 Petromus typicus
CATTATCTGTGTGAATAGCTTTTTGATGTCTTTAGCATTGTCTCCTGCTTCCTCAGTGACTCCAATCAATCTTATGTTATTTTTCTTTAAATCTTCTATGAGCTGTTGGATTGACTTTTCATTATCTGTTGCTTTTTTCCATAGATTATGCCTTTCCAGTTCATTGGTTGAGATCCTGTCATGTAGGTGTGAAATTCGGTCTTCTGTCAAATTCATTCTATTGCGCAACCTTTCATTTTCTTTCTTAATTTCCTGGGCTTCTGCTTGTAGGTGTTTAAAAGGTTCCATTGCTTTTGCTATCTTGGATTCTATCAACTCCATGATTTTCCCTTTAGCTTTATTAATCATCATGTTGACATGTCCAGTATCTCTGCTTTCATCTCAGAGTTTACTTCTGATTTCCATTTTACTAGATCTGCTTTGGTTACCATTTCCAAGGGCCTTGGAGACTGGGCTTCAAACTTCTCTATTTCCCTTCCCTCTGTGTTACTTGGAGGTGAGGATCTTTGTGTTTGAGATTTTGAGTGTTTTCTCATCCCTGACCTGCCCTGTTTTCTGATGCTGTTTGTTGCAAGTCACTTTCCTCCTAATTGTTACTGATCTTAAAATAGCAGTGTTTGCGGGTTGTTCTTTGCAGTCTGTGTTGGGACCTAAAGAAAAACCCCTAGTTCTTGCATACCACATGAGGCACTCAATCAATACAGTCAGAACACCTTCTCCTGTCTGCTTTAGAGGCAGGGAGGCTGTGGCTCCTGAACTGTTACAATGGCACTGTCTGACTTTGCAATGGGCCTACCTGCTCAGTTATACAGAATCTCTGTGCTCACTTGTGCATTCAGCCTGGAGGTCAGTAGGCTGTAGGCCCTATGCAGTTGCAATGGTAGGGGCTGTTGTTCCAACTGGCCCACCTACTCACAAATACAAGCTGACTGGATGTGCTTCTGCAGTTACTGTGGAGAAAATCAGACTCTGACCTGCTAACCTCAGTCTCTGGGCGCTCTTCTGGCATAGGCCTGGAAGCCAGCAAGCTCCAACCCTGGTGCAGATTCAGTGACGCAGATTCGGTGCCACAGTCAACGCCTCCCTAGCCGCCCCCTGCCAAACTCAGTCCCTGGGCCCTCTTCCAACGTGGGCCTGGAAGCCAGCAAGCATCAACCCTGGCACAGGTTCGGTGGCACAGTCGCCATTTCCTGAGCCACCCGCTCAGTCCCTGGGCGCTCCTCCGGCACAGGCCTAGAGGTCAGTATGCTCTAACCCCGGCGCAAATTCGGTGACGCAGACTCGGTGCAGCAGTCACCGTTTCCCAAGCCGCCTGCTGCTAACCTCAGTCCCTGGATACTCTTCCTGTTTATACTATTTTAATGTACTCTGAAAATCACAGAACATTTTCTGTTTGGTTGAAGAGCATTGTAGTTCCTACTATTGTAATAATTTTTTGGTGTACTCTGAATTTTTCTCAGCAATTTTGTTCCATTATTTCCTCTATAATGAATCTAAAGTTTTGTACTCCATTTTCTCATTATTTGATTTATCTAGCTTTCTTCTTCCTTGCCATTTCTTTTTATTAATATAATTACCCTATCTGTTACACATAGATCAATGTCCCTGGATCTCCATATATATGTATAATTTTTTATCTTTCCAGTGCTATGTTTATAACATCATGTTATGAATATTATTTAGTAGCTGATCATGTATTTTTCTTATATTTCCCTTTTTTAATATTCTGGAGGTATTCTGTAGAATTTCTCTCTCAGGTGACTTTTAAATTCCTAGAACATCCTCACCATATGCTAACAAATATTTCTGAATATAATATGAATTATATGAATATTGAATTTTTATACCAATTTTGGGGAGAATGATAAACTTTGGAGATGGAATACTTTTTCTATTCTATTATATCTACTCTCATTAGTCATCCTTTATTAATGTTACTCATGAGTCTCTATATATTATTTTACATTCAGTATGTCTACATATAAATGATATATATTAAACAGATTTTCTATCATATTACTCCTTGAATGCAACTTTGAAATTTGAAAATAGTTACAGAATGAATAGCCAATCAAACAATAACCACACATCACCATTTTCAGGAGACCAACTGTTTTCCTTTCTGTTTTGTCTTCACCATGTACTGAGAATCTCAAAAGACTTGGGCAAAAGTCCTCTAAATCCATGGTGTGACAATTACTGACAATTCCAGGTGTGGCTCATAGAATTACACCTAAATTCCTGAGGCCTCTTTGTCATCCTGATTTTTGTAACTTAACATAGATCCCTAGATACACTGTAGGTTGTTAGGCATGATGTGGCAACTTTTGTAGTGCAGTTTGCCTTCAGTTATAGACCATATCTCATGTGACATACAATAAAGTTATTTTTTCATCAAAGTAGGCTTCTTTAAGTCATTTTAGAATTGCTTGTGGAATCACAACACAGAGACAATTTTCTTTATATTATTCCTAGAAATTCGTGGAGTACTCGGAGCCACTGTGGGAGGGAAAGAAACCCAAAGATGACCCATAATGGAAAATTTAGAGACAGGTTCCTGAGGTTGACCTCCTTTATGTGATGCTGACCTGCCTTGTGAAATTATGATCCAACTAAAGATTGTATAGGTACCTCAAAACTACAGAATCCACAAAATAACCTGTGACTGTATCTGGCATAAGTATCTGTGTGTGTGTATTAAAAGATATAGATATATATAATAAGGTTAAAGAAGGTGTGAATGGTGCTATGTAATAAAACACACTACTGAGTCTGGGTAATTTGTTTAGCAAGAAACTTTTGGGATTAAGCTACCTTGGATATATGGTGATCACCTTTTGAGCACAAAATGTCTTAAATGTGACCTAACTTTGAGGGAAAATACTAATTTTTGTTAATAAAAAAACTGACTTAAAGGAAAGGAAAGCTTCATGAATCACAGTGTCTGTGGACTGGTCAGTTTCATGCCATGAGAAAGGCATGCCAAGTTCCAAGCTCAAACCTGTGCAAAGGTATTTAGAAGAGGAGGAATCATGGAACAAAGATGTAAAATGCCAGTGGTCAGGGTAGAGAGAACCAGGAAGGTGGAGAGAGTAGCTTGTTTAATCCTGCAGACCATGTTCAAGCTGGAGTCTAAACTCAAATTGACAAGGGGAGGATATCCGGCCACAGATGTGGATTTCAGTCAGGAGAATGTTCAGCTCTTGGGAACTGTTCAGTCTGGATTCTGTCATGTCAATTATGAGGCTCCTAACTCAGGATAAAAAATGAGGGGAGATGAAACGTCTTAGTTCTCTGTGAAAACTTGCTATCAACACACTGAGTAACATCTTGACTGATTCATAAACTTACTTTTAGATTCTATGATCTAAGGTGATAATTTCTTTAACTGATACACTGAAACATTTCTCACTGAGCATGTTAAAGTGATTTTTAATCTATAGTTACAGAGTTAACTTTCTGCTAATTTCTGAGCACACTGACATATATTACCATTCACTAAAGCATTATAAAGGAAGCAGTAAGTAGAAGAGGAGTTACCCTGAGAAGAAATAATATATATAAGGATATACTTTAAGTGAGCATTCTACATGATGTTTCCTACCAAAATCCTAAAAATAGGAACAGAATAAGAAAACATGAAAACTAACCAGAAGGGAAAAATGATGCTAAGCAAAGACAAAAAGCTTTCATATATAGAAGGTGAGGAGTTATAGGAACGGCAGAGGGAAGGGGAAAAAAATGAGAATCAAGATGTGTCATATACTGGTCCAAACTCTCAAGGTTGAATGTGATCATATTGTGTATATAAAAATACCAAGAAAATCTATTTAGAAAAATGAAAACTAATCAAAGCAGTTTTCTGAGAGATGAGAATTGAAAGTAATCTTTATGTTCAGTCATTCTTCATCATTTATAGTATCAGTTCACCTCTAAATCCACACAGGTTCAACTCAGAAAGCCTTGTAGCCTACACAGCCTTGGGTCCATAAGGAAAAGCAGATAACTTTTTCCACATCAGCCCAATTTCCACGTGGCCTAATAGGAGCCCATTTGTCCTGCTACAGTACCACAACCCTCAAAGCCCTTTCACACAGAAGCTCTCCCTGAACTCTTACAGCTCCATGTAGTAGGGCTCATAATCACAATTCTATAGAGATGAAAACTGGAGGGTGAAGTGCGTGCAGAGAAAAAAACCTACAGGTGACATTCTTTTTTAAATAATTCTTTTGTTCATTTAAAAATGATTTTGTTGGTATATTTATATAAACATTATGATCACAATCGACATTGAGAATTTGTACAAGTAGATGACATGATTTAATTCTCATTTCTGAGGGCAGGGGAATGATCTTAAAATAAATTCCTCAAAGCATCAGCGTTTCTCTTACAAATACTCTCAGAGATTTCTCTGTGAACATCTTCCCTTCATGGGGAAAACAAATTTGATGTGTAAAACTTATATATTGTGTACACATCATTATAAAGTTAAAATATAAATTTTAAATGGGAGTTGAAATTAACACTACTCCTATGATTCTAATAAGTTCAGGTCATATTTGATTATCTTTGTACATGATGACTCTTGCCTTTATGTTGCCATCAGAGAACAAGTCAAATTCACTCTTTTGATTTCTGGTTGCAATTCAGTGTTGTAAATCTTTGTAATGTGGAGAGGAGCATGTCACTTTACACACTTGTAATAAAACCCACCATCTGCTGAGAAAGCAGAGCAGACATTCTGATTTACACATAGCATTTCTATGAATAGAAAACAAATAGAATTTTAAAAAATCATTCTGGCTTCCTGGTTGCCTTGACTGAAATCACTCACTCTTATAACAAGCCCATCTCCACACTGATTTTGTCCTGGAAGAAGCTGACTATGAACTGAAACTCCTGAGGGGCCACTTTATGTTTTGTTTGATTTTTCTTTATTATGCTTCATTTTTCCATGGCTCTAGATGTAAGTTCCAAAATCAGAACCAGCCTCTAGAGAATATGAGCTCAAAATTCTGGAAGGATGCTCAGCTCATCTCTTCTTTAGCTTATTTAGGGCAGGAGCAGCTGTTTTGAAGATTGAAATTTAAGGATACCATTAAGTGACTACACTTCCTGTTTTGTCAGCACCTTCATCTATAAATACAGTTAGTGAACACTGCACTTTTTCCATCTTTTTTCCCCAGTTCTGGGAATTACACTCATGATTTTGAGTTTGCCAGTAATGTGAGGCACTGCTGATCTATATCCCTAGCACAAAATTACAATTTTTGAAAGCAATTAAATGCTTTAACTCTCCTATAAAGAATCTATGTTAATCTTAAATTTGTAAGAGATTTTGCAACAGAAGTGCTGTCTTTTGTTTCACTACCAAATATATATTCTTGAATCAGTCTACTTCTGGTAGAGTTGTCAATGTCTCTGTTGTTGTGAAATTATTTAAACACCTATATATAAGCAAAGGAGCAGTTTATTGGTAGGTTGTAAGAGTAAAGTGGTGGATGGAAGAAATATAATGATAACCTGTCTGCTCTTTGGTTGAAAGTATGAATCCCTGTGCAGAACCATACACTAAAATGTCTGCATCTTTATGAAAAAAGCAAATTTGCAATTGTAGCAAATTTTTAGACTTGGGCTGACTCACATACTAGCATTAGATTTTAGGGACAAAAACTCGTATGTTGTAAACACATTTTGGGTTACTTCTACATTTTGGCATGTGCTCATAGATTTAACTCATAGATTAAAGGTATCAGAATAGTAATGGCCAAATCTTGTCATTTTCTGTGCTGTGTTAAATATTGTTGATTGTAACAACTGTATTATGTCAACAAAGATAATGTGATTATTTTCTTCTGAAACCTCCCGTGCTGTTCCAGAACTGAGATTTACTCAAGGGTCATTATGAATCCAAGGAGGACAATCCAGGAAGTATTCATTTTGGACCAGATAGAAGGCAAGGAAGTAAACCAATATTATTAGTAATGACAAATGAATAGAAATGACAAGAAATTTAAAAATCCAGATATGAAGATCATCACCACATGAGAATCAGGAGAAAGGGAAATTGAGCAAACTGAAGCTCAAACATCAGAAATCTCAGTAATGAAAGATCTAGTAAAATGGAAATCAGAAATAATCTCTGAGATAAAAACAGAGATAATTTCCATAATGAAAGATATGATTAATAATACTAAAGAGGAGCTAAAGAACATGCTATAATTTCAGATTACAAAAGCAATGGTACCTGTTAAACAGCTTCATAGTTCCAGGTGATTAAAAACTCCAATGAAAATTTGCAAAATAAGAGGAACAAATGTGTGGACCGAATTTCAGACCTACAAGGTAATATTGTTGCTAATGAACATGAAACGAACAATACATGGAAAATGGCAAGGAACTATATGAAATCAATCCAAAAAATCCTAGACAATATAAAGAAGAATAATATAAGATTGATTAAAGTCACCAAGGGAGCAGGAGACAATGCAAAAGACATTCACTGTTCACAGATATAATGGCAGAAAAACTTCACAGGAAAGCAAAAGAATTGGGAATACAAATAAGTGAGGTATACAAGAATCCAAATGGCCTTAATATCAAAATATCTATATTGAAGCATATAATTCTTAAGGTCCCAGATAGCCAACAGAAAAATGAAATACTGACACCAGTTAGATAAAAGAAAAAAAAAAAAAAACACATACAAAGGGAACTCCATTAGAATTACAGCAAACATTTCAACTGAAATGCTTAAGGCAAGGAGAGATTGGAGAGAAATGTTTCAAGCCTTGGAAGAAAACAACCTCTAATCTAGAGTGATATAGCCTGCAAAACTATCATTCAAAATTGATGGAGCAATAAGATACTTCTATGACAAACATCTAAAAACTTTCACAAATACAAAACTTGGACTCCAATAAATTCTAAATAATGATTTGAAAATAAACAATGAATGTCACAAACCCACGTGACCTAACAGAGTGAATCTAATGGACAAAGCAAGGAAGTGAATAGAAAGGGACAAAAGAAAAAAAATAAAACAATAAAGAACAAGAAAGAATCATGACAGCTTTAAATCAGTCCAGAGCAGTTATAACCATTAACGTCAGTGACCTCAGTGGGCCAATTAAAAGACACAGACAGGAAGAATGGAATAAGAAGCAATATGCTGTATACAAAAACACACCTAATTCAGAAAGAAGGCCATAGACTGAAAGTAAAAGGATGGAAAGCAGTTCTCCATGCAACAAGAAACTGCAAAAAATCAAGACTGGCTATCCTATTTTCAGACAAAATAGATTTCAAACCAAAACTGTTAAAGATAGACAAAGGACACAAAATTTTCATACAGAGATGAATCTAAGTAAAAGAGAAGATGTTCATAAGTATTCATGCACTAAATTCTGCTATACCCAACTGCATAAAACAAATCATGGATAAAAAAGCCAGATAATCACTAATAAGATAGTCATCTCAGACTTCAATACCCCACTGTAACAGATTGTCAATTCCACTGAGAAAAAGATTCAATAATTAAATACTTAAAGAGAACCAAACTTTTGAACAAATGGATTTAATAGATGCCTACAAAGTACTTCACCCTCAAAAATTAGAATAAACATTCTTCACAGCTGCTCACAGTTAATTCTCCAAAGTACACTACAATGTATGTCATAGAACATGTTTAAGTATATGCAGAATATTTAAAATTATCTTCTATACACTATCAGACCAAAATTCCTGGAAATTGGAACTCAATAGCAACAGAAATTCCAAGATCTTCACAAACACGTGGTAATTGCACAAAACTCTGTTACACAACCAATTGGTTGTACAAGAAAATAAGAAATTTAACGTTTTTACAAATAATTTATAATCCTAATGGAAAATACAAATTCATTAAAAACATACAGGCCCTTTACTATAGAATACTTCCCCTTTGAGAATAAAGGGTCACCAGGGAGTTAGGGAGCAGAGAAATAGTGGGAATGGGAGAAATTAGAAACAAGGTTAGAAGGAATAAAGGGATCACACAAATTCTGAGAGGAAGATGGAAGGTAGAGGACAAAAGAGACAGAAGGGACAAATTAAAAATAGAACAGACTGACAGCAATAGGACAACTAGAAACCAATCACTCTCTTATAATGGGACAGGAGGTAGAGAATATATGAGGAACTGAAACACATAGATTTCAGAGAACTTGTTGACTGTAATAAAAGGGAACATGAAAGAACAAAAGAAGAATAGGGTATCCAGAAGCAACAGCCAATCAGGAAACTGTTTAACCCTCTGATGAAAATAAGCGCAGTTGAGAAAAAAAAAAAAAACTAAATTAAAATTGGATGACAGCTACAAGAATGCAGAAGATTGAAAATAAAAGAGAGCAGAAAATAGAAAATGAAAGGAAAACAAAAAGAGAAAATTGAAAGAGAAAAATTAAAAAGAATAGCAGCAAAAATGAAAAAGAAAAAAAATACCAAAGGGCCCTGCAAGACAACATGGGCAGTAGAACCCAGAATGGATTTACAGAGAAACAGCCATAGTCCACTGATTATCAGTGTGATTTCTGGTTACAGTGCTTGAGTTCAGCTCAAGGAACTCCTGCAGGATTGATACCACCACCCTTTGCCTGAAGTGAGATCAGTGTCTTGTAAGTGGTGATGGCCACATAAATTCACTGATGATGATAATGTACAGCTTTTCTTTATTCCCCTAGTGGACACTTGTTCAGGATTGTTGACAGGAGATCCGGAGGACAAGAAGCTGGAATAACAAAGATGTAGTGTGACACTCCAGGGGTTGACACTATTGTCAGAGAAGACTTAGAACTTAATTCCTTTTTTGATTCAGTCCATTGGTTCAGTGGAAAAAGATAACTTACTTGACTGGTGCCGATCCTCTGTCCTCTGTCTAGAACCAGTATATACATGTTGAAAATAGCATCTGCTGCCATTCAGTGAGACTGCTGCTCCACTCCAGTAGTCTATTTCTCCATCTGGGCCTGTGGTCTGTCAGAATCGCCAGTCATCCACATGTTGGGTAGACCTTTCCTCAGTAAGAGTCAAGGCTCAGGGAGAGAGACACTCCATCATTTTAATTAAAGTTTTTCTCTTCCCTCTTCCTTCAAACTTTACCTATTATCTCAGATCCTTCATGGATCTTGGAGACCCACTTCTCTCTTTTTATTTTTCTTTCAAGCTCTTATATTCTGATATAGGAATGGTAAATGTCAAAGAGATTCTTTCTTTGCTGCTCACCATTCTGCCGTCTTCCTGGAAGTCTCCCTTTGATTTCTGGGAAACTGTATCTTCAACAGATTCTTCCCTTGGCAGAAACTCGCTTCAAGTGTCAATTCTCCCCCACCCCCTTGGGAACAACATGTTTTCCAGGAGCTGAGAAAGATATATTAGTTTAATTGATCATGGATCCTTACCAAAAAAAACCCCACAACTTTTTAAGTGATGAAATAAAAAGAAAAGGATGATAGACAGAGATTAAGCAGGAGGAGGTGAAGGAGGAGCAGGAGTAGAAAGAGATAAAGGACATAAAAGAAGAATGAACTGAGATAACAAGAACATTGAGATAATATTTGTAACATTTAATTTATACTAACATCTCTAGGATTAGCCTAATACATAATTGACTATTTTTGGGTGTTATGTGGGAGTTGGTAGATGGCTCTGCCTGTGGAGAGAGGGAGAGTGAGGCATGAATGTTCTCCTTGTTTGGTCTTAAACATATTCTTTTATGAGAATTAAGATAATTTAGCTGCTAACACTTTTAGGCAGTGCAAGACCATGCACACCATGTGGGCAGCTGAGTTTTTGGGTGGTCTGATTCAGATCCTAAGGCTCCTGCTTGGATAAACTGGTGATTATTTAGATATGATCCTGCCTTTGATAACACCTGTTAGCATTCAGTGGTTCTATGTGTACTTTCCCTGTGAGACACTTTCATTCCTCGGTGTGTACCTTCTTAGGTTATTATGCAAACACAGCACAATCTGATCCAAAACACCAACAACATGGATGCACCTTGAAAATATTAAACCCATGGTAAAGGACATATTTTGAGGGTACATATGGGCCCCTCTGTAACCTCGAAGCATCTGACTGTCCTCAGAATCAAACTTCCAGAGCTAATCTGTGCCCAGAGACCAAGCATATTTCTCAAGTGCTTTTGAGGTTGCAATCCCTAAAACACTTCAAGTATAGAGGAGAAATCATAACAAGTCTTATCAATGAAAACTTCCACATGGATGTGAAACCACTGTTTGTTCTTCATATAAAAAGAACCACAGCTGCCCAAGTGAAGCATATAATGAACCCACTACTAGGATTCATCATAATTCTCACCCATAGGTTATCTCTGAATACATTTTCTGATCAATGCTTTGTTGCTTCCTTTTCTTGTTAAGAGTCATGGGAGAAGGGTAATATCACAACTACCAAGCCCATTCAATTGAATAAGAACACAAGTACATACAATTCCCAATTGCCTTTTGCTATTACATACATGTTAAGAGAAATCAGTGTGTAAAATATTTCTAGTGAGTACAAGAAGAGTACAGAAATTATTCTGCCAAAATTAATTGATAAATAGAAGAGGATCTACACAAATTAAGATATACACAAATTTAGATATTGTGGTTTTTATACTAAATTATTGTTCATATAGTGGAGTAGCAACAATTTTCACATTTTTTCTTATATGTAGAGTTTTTTCCTTTTATTACTGGAGGAAAGTATTTATTGTAATATACAAAATCACTCTAAAATCTCTCATAAAAATAGAGTGCAAGTAAAATTTTCAAGGAAAATTAGATGAATGTGCATAGTAATTTCTTTTCGGCCCAGTCTATCTCAGTGGATAGTTAGGGTATGCTTCATTATACACATCTTTGAGGTATAATAATTTTGTTTTGTTCCAGTGTTGATCCAGAGAAAATAAGTATCAACTTTTTCTGAATGCTCAGGACCACTAAGGATTTGAGGGAAGAAGTTGGGATGGAGAAGTTGTGGCCTTCATGTGAATATAAATTCTTTCACTGCTAGCTCATAATATGTTCTGAATTTAATCTTCCTTTTTTAAAATTAAAACTTCTATTGACATTATTCACCCTAAATATAATCCAAGTTTTAGGCCTTGGTGTTGTATCTGATACATGGCATACTTGTTCTGTTCTCTGTTGGAGAGAAGTCAATGTCCCGTGTCCTCTTCAGATTAACATAGGATTTACCTTATCAGTCTTAGCCTGTATCTCACCTGTCCCTGAATACAAACCTGATGATTTGTTCCAACCCCCTTCAAACTGTTTTCTGGTGTTTGAATTATTTCTTATCTTAGTGACTTCACATATAACATCTAGAGCAATGCCTCACTTTTTCTTAGTGGAAAGGATACATTTTTAGAAACCCCCAGCTGAAACTTTTCAGTGTACTGCAAACATTTTATCAACAAAGTCTTAACACCCTATATGAAGGTTTGGTTGATCTCAAGCTGATATTGATTGACTGTGCAAATTTGAGATCACAGTCAAGGATCCCAGGCAAATTTCAGCTCCAGGCTGGGCCATCAAGGTTTTTGTCACATTCTTCACACCTCACTGCTCTCTTAATCTTAGGAACTTCCCTCCCAGGATAACCTATTGAGGTCACTTTAGGACTTTCAACTGCTTCATGACTCATCCTAGCGACCCTGGGTGAAGGCAAAATTCAGGCATGGCTGGGTACAGTATGCTTCATGTATGTCTCCTAGCACACAAGGAGAATAATAAAAGCATGAGCATACTCACTTTCATGTGTAGAAATTTGCTTAAGGCCCTCTGGAGTTCAGTCCTACCCACTTCATCATGACTCCTTCTCCCTCGACCAAAACCACTCCCATATTTAGTAATGTCACTCTGCAACAAATCCACCGCCACCCCATACAGCTGCCCACCTCTTTGCCTTCTTTAGTAGCTTGTGCACTGCTTAATAAAAGCAGAATTGTTCCTTGAAACTTTCTCCAGAATCTGTGTAGTGACTCTACAACCTCATTCATCCTTGAGCTGAAACCTGTTTGTTCAATAACCTTGATACTGATGACAGGACCTTAGCCAAAAGTGGCTTGTGGGGATGTGCAGGCCGTATTTTTCTCTGTGTTGCTTTCACTCTGATTATTTTATGTTACTTTAGATTTTCTGCAAGGGTTTAAAAAATGTTCTTTGTATTCTGCTTAAGATTTTTATTTGTACTCAATTAAACTTCCCTCTTCTTTTCCCAAGTCCAGATATTATGTCATCACTTCCACATGTACATTATATAAGCCTGCGCAATCCTAATAAATTTTTCTATGAGTCATCAGGTCTTAGTCCTGTCAGTTATTCAACTGATTGTTACCAGTCATGCATGGGTAGCTTATGAGCAGCTATCACTCACCAGTTGGTACTTGGCTATGAGCCATCTGTCTGTCCATTATCCTCCTCCTAGTCTCCTTCCCCATCAAGAGAAGAACCCTACACTCACCCTTCTAGATATGCTCTGGGGAGTAGCAGAGTGCTGTCCTACCCTATGTACATGGGACTTCACAATTTCATTCTGATGTGTACTAATGCATGGAGAACATGAAAGAGCTGAAGGGTCACGAACCTCATTTTATGACAAGGAAATACTGACTTTGGAACAACAGTTCTTTAGCTATCAAAGGCATGTGTATCCTGGGAGTTTATACTGGTGGGTTACAAAAAAGCTACAAAACCAGATTGCTCTAACACCTTCTGTTCATTTTAAAAGAAAGGTCTTATAAAACATTTTCCTTATCCTAGTGGAATCTATGCTGCCATAGTTTCTTCTAGGATGAAAATACCAAGTATCACTTTCTCCTTGGATTAGTGAAAGGAAAAGACACTGCAAAGAAAAATGACCCTGTTTGGGAAGCTGCACTAGTTTATTTCCTGTTATTTTAAATTAGTATAAAGGGAAGCATTTCTAGTTTTTTGGACTATAGTCTGAGCACTATTGACAGAGAGGTGGTAGTGGATACAAGAGTCTTCATATAAAAGGCTATGATTGCTGAGAATTATGCATCAACCAATGGACAGATCTTCCACTCTATCCTAATAAAGTACCATGTGCCAGGTCCACTTCATTCCTATCCATAGACAGATGTAAGCAGCAAAGCATCATAAATGGGGGTGAAATCTTATCTTGTGCTATGATACCCTCAAGAATCACTGTTGTGCTAGTAAACTAAGAAAATGACACACATGGCTCTTGCTTCTCAGGTTACTGGGAAGCCAAGCTCAATACTCTCGTCCTCTAATGGGTAGTTTTGTAATGAGAGAATTGATGCCTCTGTTTTATATATATATATATATATATATATATATATATATATATAACATATATATGACATATATATATATAACATATATATGACATATATATATATATGACATATATATATATGACATATATATATATGACATATATATATGACATATATATATATATGACATATATATATATGACATATATATATATATATATAACATATATATGACATATATATATATAACATATATATGACATATATATATATATATATGTATATATATATATATACATATATATATACACAAAAGAATTAAAAGATTCATATCACAGTGACATATGTGCACCCATGTTTATAGCAGCTCCGTTTGTGATAGCTAAATCATGGAAACAAGGACAATGTCCATCAACTGGAGACTAGATAAAAAATATGTGGTTCTTTTAAAAAATGAAGTATTATTCTGTCATTAAAAATGGTAAGATTGAGTCATTCATACTCCAATGGATGTACCTTCAGGATATCCTCATAAGTGAAATAAATAGGTCACAGATGTATAAATATCGTATCTTTTCTCTGGTATTAGAAAATGAAGATATAAATGTGTTATACAATGAATGGTACATATTGTGAAATAGAAAATATATAAAGGGAAAAGAGGTGTAGGGTTAAACAATGAGGGGAAAAATAATGACATGATAATAAAAAAGAAAGGGAACAAAGCTTCTATATATAGAATAGAGGTGAGGGCATTGGGTGGGTAAGGGAATGGGAAAAAATGAGAATTAAGTTGTGTCATGTACTGATACAAATTCTTATTGTTGAGTGCAATCATGATTTATGTATATAATGTACCAATAAAATTTTGAATAATTAGGGCCGGGGATTTAGCTCAGTGGTTTCGGTGCCTGTCTTGTAAGTGCAAGGACCCGGGTTCAATCCCTGGTAACCACATACTCTACTGGGTGTGGAGACTCACGCCCAGCAGCAACCAGTACCACCTACCACAGTGCCAAGTGTGGTGGCTCACGCCTGTAATCCCAGCACTTGGGAGGCAGAGGCAGGATGATTGCTGTGCTCTGAGTTTGAGGCTGAGCTCAGGTCCAGCCTGAACTACAAAGTGAGACCCTGTCTCAAAAAATCTAAAAAAAAATATTTTTTGAATAATTAAAAACAAACGAGAATTGATGGATTTTTATTTGAATTGAAGTAAGTCAATGCAGTGCACAGCCAACTTGAGAGGATTTAATCCAGATCCATTTAGAGAGGTATTATTTTTTATGATTGAACAACTCTGAAAATCATAAGCTTCAGAACCACTAAACTTCAGGTTTTCTGGAATAACTCCACCATGATGATTGTATGGGATGTGACCATCATCGATACACGTAGAATTTCTGAGAAGTTCAAGCATCAGAGTGCATGGGCCAAGAAGAACTACATAGTCTCTCTTTATGTGGTGAGATATCAGGCCACTCTGGAAAAGTTTCTGGCTGGAAATGGATCTGAAGTCAATGGCTTTAAATTTAACTGATGTCATTCTCACTGGCCACACAACATGGAGCTCAGTTGACTGTTTCCTTTTCCCATCTGCCAATGAGATCATCTCAAATTGGATGGTTGCCATGGCCTGGAGTGTATGGATGGAGAGGCTTCTGGATCATATTCAACTTAAAACTCATAAGCTATAATCGTAGGTGAAGAAAACATGGAAACAGGAAGCAGCTTGTATTAATGCAGCCTAAAAGGAGACACCACTGACAATGACAAGCAAGGAAAGCAGAGTAAGACAGCATTCTCACGTAAGAAAGTATGTGTGGAAATAAAGTAGGGTTTAGTAGTCACTCTACTGCTCAACCATTCTAGAATTCTTGTGTTCCAAGTACTGGAAAGAACAGACTCATTTAAACTCATGAATACATTTTTTAGACTCATTTCTCTCTCTCTCTCTCTCTCTCTCTCTCTCTCTCTCTCTCACTCTCTCTGGTGGGGGAAGATATTTTCCTTCTGTGTGGGTGCTTTATGATTTTGTCTTTTTTAAAGAAAATATTCCCTTGTTTTGTTTCACTCTTGCAAAATTAATTTTGTTTTTCCTTTCCTGTTTAACTACACCTATAAATTTCTTTTTACAAAAAGTGCCTTTTTATATAATTTTCTCTACTAATTTTTTTAATTTTTAAATTAATTTCATTTGTATACATTAAATATACATGTGATCACATTCAATGAAAGGAGTTTGCACCAATAAAGATTTGAATAAAAAGGAATTTGTACCTGTATGCAATGTAGCTTGATTCTTTTTCCCCCATTCATTTTCCCTACCTTTTGTTAGAGGAGTTGCAGTGTTAGAAATATTATGCTCCATCTTGCGCAGTTTTTCTGGGTTCTTCAACATTCCCCACAGCTCCAGCCCTGGACATACAGGTACACTTCCCCAGAATCCACATCAGCTGAAAGCAATCAGAACTGAGCTTCTGGCAAGGCATGAACTTCATAACATCTGCTAGGCTAAGGCTACCTTACCCCAGCCCTGACGTAAGATCCCCTAAACCTGGGAATATATAAAACCATTCACACTCCCTCTATTTTTCTGTCTCTCTCTTGTCTCACTGTCTTGCTATATGCCTCTCTCTTGTCTCTCAATCTCATTTTTCATCTCTCTTTACCTTTCTTCCTTTCTTCTTCTGCTACAGGATTCCTGTCTCACTTCCATACAGGAGGCACTCGCTTCTCAATAAAAATTTCCTGGCGGGTACCTGGTATGTGACGTGGTCATGAGCGTAGACAGAATTTCTTTTATTTTTTTTATTGAAAAAAATTTTTAAATCTTTATTGGTACATTACATTTACGCTTCATGATTGTACTACATAATGGGGATTCGTACCAGTATAAGACACAACTTAATTCTCATTTTTTCCCATAGGCCTACCCACCGTACCACCCGCACCCCTGATATACATAAACTTTGTTTCCTTTTTTTTTTGAAATAATCTCATTACTTTTCCCCATTCACCCTATTTTCACTATGAGCATTTTCTATTTCACAATATATAACATACAATTCTAGAACTCATTTACATCTCAATTTTTTCATGCCAGAGAAAAGATGTGATATTTACATATCTCTGACCTATTTTTCGCTTACGAGGGTATCCTCAGGGTATGTACATTTAAGTATAAATGATGCAAACTTCTCGTTTTTTATGGCAGAGTAATGCTCTATTAAGTAGAAGAACCACAGCTTTTTTATCCAGTCTCCAGTTGATGGATATTTGGGATGTCTCCAAGATTTAGGAATCACAAATGAGCTGCTATAAACGGGGGTAAACATACGTCACTGTAATATGAGTCTTTTTTTTATATCTTAATCTTTATTGGTACATTACATAAACGCATGATGATTGCACTCCATAATGAGGATTTGTACCAGTATAACACACAACTTAATTCTCATTTTCCCCATAGCCCTACCCACACTACCACCCCCCCCATATACATAAAATTTGTTTCCTTACTTTTTTGTTACAATCTCATCATTTTTCCCACTTCACCCTATTTAACATTGAGCATTTTCTATTTCACAATAAATAGCATACAATTCTAGGACTCATTTTCATCTCAATTTTCTCATACCAGAGAAAAGATGCGATATGTACCTGTCTGTGTCCTATTAATTTCACTTATGAGGATATGCTCAAGGTATGTCCATTTAAGTATAAATTATTCAAACATACCAATTTTTATGGCAGAGTAATACTCCATTCTGTAGAAAATCACAGCTTTTTTATCCAGGCTCCTGTTGATGGACACTTGGGTTTTTTCCAGGATGTACCAATCACAAATTTGGCTGCTGTAAACATGGGTGCACATGTCATTGAGATATGAGTCTTTTAATTCTTGTGTGTATATACCTAGCAGGGCAATGGCCAGGTCAAATGGAATCTCCAATCCTAGCTTTTTTTTTTTTTTAAGTTTTTTGAGACAGGTTCTCACTTTTGTGGTTCAGGCTGGCCGAGAGCTCAGCCTCCAACTCACATCACAGCAATCCTCCTGCCTCTGCCTCCCGAGTGCTGGGATGACAGGCGTAGCCACCACGCCCGGCACTGTGGTATGTGGTACTGGTTGCTGCTGGGTGTGCACCAGTATTGTTATGTGGTTACCGGGGAATCGAACCCGGGCCCTTGCATTTGCAAGACAGGCGCCGGAACCACTGAGCTAATTCCCCGGCCCCAATCCTAGCTTTTTGAAGAATCTCCAAACTGAACTCCACAGGGGATCCCACACAGGATACAAGTCTACAGTCCCACCAACAGTGGAGAAGGGTTGCGTCTCTCCGCAGCCACACCAACACTTGCTGTTGGCTGAATCTGAAATGGCAGCAATTCTATGTGGAATGAGATGAAATCTCAATGCTGTTTTAATCTGCATCTCTCAAATGACTAATGATGTTGAGCATTTCTTCGTATGCTTCTTATATGCTCTTACTTCTTCCTCTGAAAACTATCTATTCATTTCAGATGCCCATTTTTGAATTGGGTCATTAAATTTGGATGGGCTGATTTTTTTGAGCTATTTATATATTCTAGATAGTAGCCCTTTGTCTTAGGAACATCTGGTAAAGATATTTTCCCACATTGTTGGTTGCCGTTTTGTTCTGGTGGTGGTTTCCTTTGCTGTGCAGAAGCTTTTTAAAAGATTGAGGTCCCATTTATTGATTTCTTCAGCCAATTTCTGTGCTATAGAAGTTTTGTTCAAAAGTCTTTCCCTAAATCATTGTCTTTGACAGTTTTAACTAACCTAATTTGCAAAACGTTTAGAGTGTCTGTTTTAATATTTAGGTCTCTTATCCACTTTGATTTTAGCTTGGTACACGGTGAAAGAGTTAGATCTAGTTTTAGTCTTTGGCAAGTTAAAGCCCAGTTTTTCCAGCACCATTTGTTAAAGAGGTTATCTTTCCTCCATTGAGGATTTTTGGATCCTTTATCAAAGATGTGGTGGCTCAGTGTATCTGGAGAAGTTTCTAGATCTTCTAGTCTACTCCATTGGTCCTTGGGTCTGTTACTTTGCCAGTACCATGCAGATATTATCACAGTGGCTTTATAGTATAGTTTCAGGTTCGGAGTTGTAATACCACCAACCATGTCCCTGTTGCTTAGAATTGCTTTGGCTATTCTACGTCTTTTGTGGTTCCAGATGAAAGATTGGATTTTTTTCTCTAGATCTGTGAAATATGCTGTTGGGATTTGAATCGGGATTGCGTTGAATCTGTAGAGTAGTTTTGGGAGTATAGCCATTTTGACAATATTGGTTCTTCCTACTCAGGAGCAAGGTATGTCTTTCCATTTTTTGATATCATCTCAATTTCCTTTTTCAGAGTTCTGTAGTTCTCAGAGTAGAGGTCTTTCCCCTCCTTTGTTAGATTGATTCCTAGATATTTTATTTTTTTCTGGGTGCTATTGTGAAAGGGACTGACTCTCCAATCTCTATCTCAGTGGGTCTACTGTTTTTGTATATGAAGGCTATTGATTTTTGAACATTGACCTTGTAACCAGCTATGCGGCTAAAATTGACGATTAGGTCCAGCAGTTTTTAATTGAGTTTTCAGGATCCTCTAGATAGAGTATCATGTCATTAGCAAATAATGACAATTTAACTTCTTCTTTTCCAATCTTTATTGCTTTTATTTCTTTCTCTTGCCTAATTGCTATGGCTAATATTTCCAGAACTATATTGAACAGAAGTGGTGAGAGAGGACATCCTTGTCTTGTTCTTGATCTTAGTGTGAATGGTTTCAATTTTTGAACATTTGGTATGATACTTTCTGAAGGTTTCTCATAGATTGCTTTTATTAGCTTGAGATGCAGACCATCCATTCCAAACTTTTGTAGGATTTTTAACATAAATGGGTGTTGTATTTTGTCAAATGCTTTTTCTGCAATAATTGAGATGACCGTGTGATTTTAGTCCTTAAGCCTGTTAATATAGTGTATAACATTTATTGATCTACGTATGTTGAATCATCCTTGCGTCCCTGGGATGAATCCGACTTGGTCAGGGTGCATAATCTTTTTGATAATTCTCTGTATTCTGTTTTCCAGGAACTTATTGAGGATTTTTGCATCGATGTTCATGAGAGATATTGACCTGCAGTTCTCTTTTTTGGTTGGGTCTTTCTCTGCTTTTGGAATCAGTGTAATGGTTGCTTCCAGGAATGGATTTGGGATTACTGTTTTCCTTTCAATTTCATTGAAGAGTTTCAGAAGTAGAGGCACTAACTCTTCTTTAAAAGTTTTATAGAATTCAGCAGTAAAACTGTCAGGTCCAGGGTTTTTTTTTTTTGTGGGCAAGTTTTTAATTACATTTTCAATTTCACAGATTGTTATTGGGGTAATTAAGATTACTATATTTTCTTTATTCAGGTTTGGAGTTCATATGTGTCTAGAAATCTATCCATTTCTTCTAAATTTTCCATTTCAAAGTAGGTGTTTATTATCCTCTGGACTTCTTCTGGGTAGGTAGTAATTTCTCTGTTCTCATTCCTAATAGCATAGAGACCAGCCTTTTCCTTCCTTTGTTTAATGAGGTTGAGTAAGGGTCTATCAATTTTGCTTCAACTCTCAGAGAACCAACTTTTCAATTCATTGATTCATTTGAACCATTCTTTTGGTTTCTATTGCATTAATTTCTACCTGATCCTTATAATTTCTTGCCTATTGCAAGCTTTGGGTTTTTTTACCTCTTTTTCTAGTTGCTTGAAGTTCAGGATTAAATTGTTTATTTGAACTTGCTCCATTTTCTGGATGTAGGCTTTCAATGCTATGAATTTTCCTCATAGAACTGCTTTCATTGTGTCCCACAAATTTCTGTATGTTGCACTGGGGTTATAATTTAGTTGTAAGAACTGCTCGATTTCCTCTCTAATTTCCTCTGTGACCCATTTGTTGGTCTGCAGAGTTTTGTTCAGTTTCCATGTATTTGTGAAGATCCTGGACTTTCCTTTGCTATTCAGCTCCAATTTCAGGGCACTATTGTTCGACAGTTTACAAGGGATAACTTCAATCCCTTTATATTTACTTAAACCTGTTCTATGAATGAGCACATGGTCTATTTTGGAGAATGATCCATGAGCAGCTGAGAAGAATGTAAATTCTGACTTTGTGGGGTGAATCACTCTGTAGGCACCTATTAAGTACATTTGCTGCGGAGTCTGCTTGATCTCAAGGATTTCCTTATTTACATTTTCTCAAATTGATCTATCTCTTTGTGACAGTGGGGTATTGAGGTCCCCTACTGTTATTGTATTTCAGTTTATCTGTTTTTTTAAGTCCATTAATATTTGTTTTATATAGTTGGGTGCATTAGAATTTGGAGCATAGATATTTACGCTTGTGATTTCTGTCTCTTGGATTTTTCCCTGAACTAAAAGATAGTGTCCATCTTTATTTCTCTTTACGAGTTTTGGCTTGAAGTCTATTCTGTCTGAAAATCACACCCCACTCCTGCTTTCTTGATGTTTCTTGTCGCATGGAGTATTATATTCCAACCCTTTATTTTCAGTCAGTGGGTTTCTTTCTGAATCAGGTGTGTTTTTTGTACGCAACAGATTGTAGGATCTTGTTTTTTTATCCACTCTGCCAGTCTGTATCTCTTAATTGGCGCATTGAGTCCATTGACATTAATGGTTATTACTGATATAAGTAAATTGAGTGCTGCCATGTTTTCCTGTTCTTGGCTGTGTTATTCTACTTTTGCCCTTTTCCTATTAGTTTCTTGTTTGGTCCCATGGGTTGACTTGGTTAGGTCTCATGGATTTATAATTTTCCTTATTTTTCTCCAAGATATTCTTTAAAATGTTTTGGAGCACAGGTTTTGTATTTGTGAAGTTATTCAGGTGTTCTTTGTCATGAACGTATCTTATTTCCCCATCAATTGTGAAGGATAGTTTTGCAGGACACATTAGTCTGGGTTGGAAGGTGTTTTCCTTTAGGGCTGGAAAGACTTCACACCAGGCTATTCTTTCACTGAGTGTTTGAGTTGAGAAGTCCGCTGTGATTCCAATGGGCTTCCCTTGGAATGTAACTGTTTTCTTTTCTCTGGCTGCTTTCAGTGTTTCATTCTTTTTTTGGATATCTGGGAGTTTTATGATTATATTCCTAGGTGTAGATTTTTTCATGTCATGGGTGGGCATGTGGCATTCTGTATGCTTCATATATTTGTATGTCCAATTCTTTTCCTTTTTCTGTGAAGTTTTCTGCCATTATCTGTGTGATTAACTTTTTGATGCCTTTAGCATTGTCTCCTGCTTCTTCAGTGACTCCAATCAATCTTATGTTATTCTTCTTTGAATCATCTAGGAGCTGTTGGATTGACTTTTCATTATCTCTTGCTCTTTTCCATTGATTATGCCTTTCCAGTTCATTGGTTGAGATCCTGTCTTCTATGTCTGAAATTTGGTCTTCTGCCAAATTCATTCTACTGTGCAGACTTTCATATTCTTTCTTAATTTCCTCGGCTTCTGATTGTAGGTGTTCAAAAGGTTCCATTGCTTTTAATATATTGGATTATATCAACTGGATGATTTCCTCTTTAGCTTTATTAATCATCATGTTAGCAGCGTCCAATATCTCTGCTTTCATCTCAGAGTTCAGTTCTGATTCCCATTTTACTAGATCTGCTTTGTTTACCATTTCCTAGGGCCCTGGAAACTGGCCTTCAATCTTCTCTATTTCCCTTCCTCCCTCTGTTACCTTGAGATGAGGATCTTTGTATCTGAGACTTTAAGTGTTTCCTCATCTCTGACCTACCCTGTTTTTTGGCACTTTTTTGTTGCAAGTCATTTTTCTCCTAACACTTAGGAACCTTAAAATAGCAGCATTTCCTGGATTCTTCTTTACTGTCTGTATTTGGACCTAAAGAAAAACTCCTAGTTCTGGCACTCCATATGAGGCACTCAATCAATACAGTCAGAACACCTTCTCCCATCTGCTTTAGAGGCAGGAAGGCCCTGGTTCCTGCACTGCTTCAATGGCGCTGCCTGAGATTCCAATGGGCCCACCTGCTCACCAACATAGTGTCTCTGGGCTCAGTTGTGCAGTCGGCCTGGAGGCCAGTATGGTGTAGGCCCTGTGCAGCTGCAATGGTAGGTGCTGATGTTCCAACAGGTTCACCTACTCACCAATACAAAGTGAGTGGATGTGATTCTGTAGTTTCCATGGAGAAAGTCAGAGTCTGACCTGCTAACCTCAGTCCTTGGGCACACTGTCCCGGTGTGGTCCTGGAGGCCAGTAAGCTCCAACCCCTGCACACATTTGGTGACACAGATTTGGTGGTGCAGTCTCTATTTCCCGAGCTGCCCACTGCTAACCTCAGTCCCTGGGTGCCTATCTGGCATTGGCCTGGAGGCCAGTAAGCTCCAGCTCTGCCATAGATTCAGTGGCACAGTTGCTTTTTACCAAGCCACCCGCTGCTAACCTCAGTCCATCCGTGTTCTTCTTGATATGAGTCTTTTAATTCTTTGGGTATATACCTAGCAGGGTGGTGGTAGGGCAAATGGGACCTCCAATCCTAGCTTTTTGAAGAATCTCCAAACTGATCTCCACAGGGGTTTTATGAGTCTACAGTTCCAACAACACTTGAGAAGAGTTCCTTCTTCTCCAAAGCCCCTCCAATATTTGTTGCTTACTAACTCTGAAATATTGGTAATTCTTTGTGAAGTGAGAAAAAAATCTCAGGGTTGTTTTCAATGGCGTTTCTCGAATGACTAATGACGCTGAGCATTTCTTCTTATACCTCTTAGCTGCTCTTACTTCTTCCTCTGAAAAAATATCTGTTCACTTCAGATACCATAACTGAATTGGGTCTTTAAATTTGGGTGGGCTGATATTTTTTTTGAGCTCTTTATATATTCTAGATAGTAACTCTTTGTCAGAGGAACAGCTGGTAAAGATTTTTTCCCACATTGTTGCTTGCCATTTTGCTCTGTTGGTGGTTTCCTTTGCTGTGCAGAAGTTTTTAAAAGATTGAGGTCCCATTTTTTGATTTCTTCAGCCAATTTCTGTGCTACAGAAGTTTTGTTAAAGAACTCTCTCCCTACACCAGTGTGTTCAAGAGTTTTACCTAACCTGTTTTGTAGCAGGTATAGAGTGTCTGTTTTAATATTTAGGTCTCTTTTCCACTTTGATTTTAGCTTGGTACATGGTGAAAGAGTTAGATCTAGTTTTAGTCTTTGGCAAGTTAAAGCAGTTTTTCCAGCACCATTTGTTATAGAGGCTATCTTTCCTCCATTGAGGGTTTTTGGCTCTTTTGTCAAAGATAAGTTGGGCTCAGTGTATCTGGAATAGTTTCTGGATCATCTAGTCTACTCCATTTATCCTTAGGTCTGTGACTTCACAAGTACAATGCAGTTTTTGTCATGGTGGCTTTATAGTATTGTTCCAGGTTCAGAATTGTAATAACCCCCCACCATTTCCCTGTTGCTTAGAATTACTTTTGCTCTTCCAAGTATTTTGTGGTTCTAGATGAAATTCGGATTTTTTTCTCTAGATCTGTGAAATATGCTGTTGGTATTTCAATCAGGATTGCATTGAATCTGTATAGTAGTTTTGGGAGTATAGCCATTTTCACGATATTACTTCTTCCTACTCAGGAGCAAGGTATGTCTTTCCATTTTTTGATATCATATTCTATCTCCTTTCTCAGAGTGCTATCGTTTTCAAAGTAGAGGTCTTTCACCTCCTTTGTTAGACTGATTCCTAGATACTTCATTTTTGGGGGGATGGTATTGTGAAAGGGTCTTAATCCCCAATTTCTACCTCAGTGGGTCTACTGTTTGTGTTTATAAATGCTATTGATTTTTCAACATTCACTCTCTAACCAGCTATGCAACTGAATTTGGTGATTAGGTCCAGCAGTTTTTTAATTGGTTTTTTAGGATCCTCTAGATAGAAAAGCATGTCATCGTAAAACAATGACAATTTGTGACTAGAAAGAGAAAAGCAAGACAAAGACAAAGCTTACACTGGACAATAAATTATGAAGATCAGGGCAGAAATTAGTTTAACAGAATCTAAGAGAACAGTACAAAAAAGTTAGTGAATCAAAGATTTGTTTTCTTGAGAGGAGAAACCAAATTGATAAACCCTTAGCCCACCTTATTAAACAAAGGAAAGAAAATGCTCATATCTATGCTATTAGGAATGAGAACAGAGAAATTGCTACCGACCCAGAGGAAGTCTAGGGGATGATAAACACCAACCTTGAAAATGTATACTTTAATAAAATAGAAAATGTAGAGAAGATGGATAGTTTTCTAGACATATATGAACTTCCAAAGCTGAATAAAGAAGGTATAGAAATGTTAAATACCCCAATATCAGTCTATGACATTGAAAATATAATTAAAAACTTGGCAACAAAGAAAATCCCTGAACCTGATGGTTTTACTGCTGAATTCTATAAAACTTTTAGAGAAGAACTAGTGCCTGTACTTCTGAAATTCTTTAATGAAATTGAAAGGGAAGCAGTAGTCCCAAACTCATTCCTGGAACCAACCATTACCCTGATTTCAAAAGCAGAGAAAGATCCAACCAAAAAAGAGAACTACAGGCCAATATCCCTATGAACATTGATGCAAAAATCCTCAATAAGATACTGGAAAACAGAATACAGAGAATTATCAAAAAGATTATGCACCCTGACCAAGTTGGATTCACCCCAAGAATGCAAAGATGGTTCAAAATATATAAATCAATAAATGTTATACAGTATGTTAACAGACTCAAAGAGAAAAACCATATCGTCCTCTCAATTGATGCAGAAAAAGCATTTGACAAAATACAACAGCCATTTTTGTTCAAAACCCTACAGAAGAGTGGAATAGGTGGTTTATTTCTCAAACTAATAAAAGCTATCTATGAGAAACCATCAGCCAGCATCATACTAAATGTTAAAAAATTGAAACCTTTCACACTAAGATCAGGAACAAGACAAGGATGCCCTCTCTCACCACTACTGTTCAATATGGTTCTTGAAATATTAACCATAGAAATTAGGCAAGATAAAGAAATAAAAGAAATAAAGATAGGAAAAATGAGCTTTGACAGAAATTCTTAACACCTTTAACTTGCCCTTCCCCATTTCTAAAGTCTTTTGCCATTTTTCCTTCCTTTATAAATTTTTCACTTTTTCTGTTTCCCTTACATTTTAGAACAATTTATTTTGTATAATCTATTGTATAAATTTATCCTTATATATCTTTTCAGTTTCTCATACTAGAGAGAAAATATGATACTGACACGTGTCTGATTTGTTTTTTCTCTTAATAGTATAGTCTGAGATGGGCCGGGGAGTTAGCTCAGTGGTTCTGGTGCCTGTCTTGCAAGTGCAAGGACCCTGATTCGATCCCCAGAAACCACATACCATACTGGGTGTGGAGACTCATGCCCAGCAGCAACCACTACCACATACCACAGTGCCGGGCGTGGTGGCTCATGCCTGTAATCCCAGAACTCTTGATGCAGAGGCAGGAGGATTGCTGTGATGTGAGTTGGAGGCTGAGCTCAGGGCCAGCCTGAACCACAAACTGAGACCCTGCCTCAAAAATCCTTAAAAAAATAGTATAGTCTGAGAATAAAACTTTTTTGCTATATATTCCTCAAATTTATCTTTCTTTATCGCTGACAAGTACTTGACTGTATTTTTTTAAACTCCCTCATTTTTCCCCATTTATCAGTTGATGATGTTTTGGGTTGTTTTCAAGATTTAGTTTTTAAATACTATGCCACTAGAGAAACAGTTACAAACATATCATAGTGTTTTTTTTTAATTTTTTGTGTTTTTTTTTAATATCCTGAAGATTTCCTGGGTCAAATGGGATCTCTAATCATAGGTTTTTTAGGAACATCTGTATGGATTTGCACAAGGATTTCCTCATTCTACACTCCCACCAACAGTGAAGAGTTTCTTTTCCTGATAGCATCACTAGAGTTAGTTATTGTTGGTTAATTTATCTCTCTCTCTTCCTCTCTCTCTCTCTCTCTGTTTTTGTTTTGAGGCAAGGTCTTTCTTTATAGTTCAGGCTGGCCCTGAGCTCAGCCTTGAACTCAGAGAAATCCTCCTACCTCTGCCTCCCAAGTGCTGGGATTACAGTTGTGAGCCACCATGCCTGGCACGTGATATGTGGTACTGATTGCTGATGGGTGTGAGTTTCCATGCCCAGCATTGTCATACGTGGTTACTGGGGATTGAAGGTAGGTCATTGCACTTGCAAGGCAGCTGCCAGAATCACTGACATAAATCCTCATCCTTGTTTTCTTGATAATGCCTGTTCTTTATGGAGTGACATAAAATTTTAGCATTGCTTTAATTTACATCTCTTGAATGACCAGTGAGGGTGAACACTGTTTCATACCTTTATTTCCCATCTTTAATTATCCATCTTAGAAGTATCTATTAATTTCAGGCGCCCATTTTTTAAATTAGGTCTTTAAATTTGAAAGCTCTGATTTTTTCCAATACTTTATATGTTCTCGATATTAGTCCTTTCTTTCAATTTTCCTTTAGTCTTCCAACCTGTGTTACTTACTTTTCTCTCAATCCTGAGACAAAATATTAGACACTCAAGGATGAAAGTGAAAAGGTTTATTTGGCTTGCAGTTCGTAGAAGTTTCAGTTCCCAAACAGCTGTCTCCAATGCTGAGATGACAACAAAGAATCCCAGAGGAGAAACAACAAGGTGCACACAAAGGAGCAACAGCAACAAGGACATGAGAGTAACTTTCTGCCCCTTTTATCTCTTTCATGCTTCCAAGGTTAGGGCAGTGGTGAACTAGTCACTCATGTGTAGTGGTTTAGTCCTCACATGAGTCTTTGTGGCTAACATCTAAACACAAAACAAATCACACCTCTCCATTTTATCACTACCACTAAACTTTGTTAATTTTTATATATTAATTCTACATGGTGCCATTATATTTCACATTTTTCTGTTGTTTTTGATGGTATTATTGTTGCACTTAATAGACACTATAGTAGTATGATCTTAGTCTTTGTGTGCATGTTATTATTGAAGATCCCTTTCCAGCCTCAAACGTACTAGTTTTTATTGGTTTTTAGAGTATGTTATTGCTCAATTTATCTTATAGTTTGTTACTGTAACTGGTTTTGTTTGTTATTGCCAGTGATAATAAAGTTATGGATATTAGTTGGCTTTGAGAGTATCCCACTGTCTAGTCTGTCTTTGTGTCATCAAAATTACTGTGCTTTGTTTCTGGAGAGCAAGGCCCTGAGCTAATTACACTGAACCCATCAACTCAATGTAATGACAAGAGGCAAAGTTTTATACTCGTTGCCAGAGAGTAGACACTGAGTACAGAGATCTCCATACTAACAACATAAATATTCCATGTAAGCCTCATCACTCACCTGAAAATTTAGAAACATAAGAATATAAGAAATACAAAGCGTACAAACTGTGCCAATTCCCCAAAATCTGATTTAGAGAGTATTAGTGTGTAGTAAATCAAAACTCAACAGTTGAATTATAAAAAAGTATTAAACCAGGGGACTTCTGGGAAGATAGCATGGCGGTAAACAGAAGAGAAAGAGTCTCTGAAATTTGTTATTCCCAAACTAAAATATAGTAGCTCAAGGAGAAAAAGAAGGAAAGAAGTCTTCTTGAAAGAACTCAAGACCAAGGAAGGATCTGAGGAAAGAATTGAAGACTACAGAGAAAGCGATGAGAAAAACTTTAATGGAAAAGACTGAGCACTCTCTCGCTAAGCCAGAACTCTTGGTAGGGGATGGGATGATGAACATGGGGATGTCTGGTGACTTCCAGACCTACACAGTGAAATGCACCAGTGGAGTAGAGCAGAGAACACACTGGACTGCAGCAGCTTCCATTACCAAAATATATAAATCCACCCAGGAGAAAACATAGGATGGCACCAGTCATGTAAGGAAGCTCTGCATGCTTCTCTCAGGGATGAAGGATCCATGCACCAGTAGCCAGAGTGCTGTGTAGAAAAGGGAGTAAATTCCACTGCTCCATCCCTGTCTTTCTCCCTTTTTTTTTCTGCCATGTTGAAAAAGTATGCACTGGGTGAGTGAGGGAATGAGGAAAACCTGTAGACTACAGGACCCTGGATTTGTTTCCATCGAAAGATAGCTTGTAACTTTAGCCCTACAGGAATTCACTGAGCTCAATCAGGTACTGTAACCAAAACCCAGACTGAATCCCAGTGGAATGTGTCAGTGTACCTGTGACTATTAACTCAATAACTTTTGTTAATGCCAGTGATAATAAAGTTATTAATATTAGTTGGTTTTGAGTGTATCTGACTCAAAGCTGCAAGCTACTGCCTAGAATGTCTACAGGAGACAGCAAGTCCATGCCTTGAAGGGCTCCTTTGATATTGATTTTGCTTTTGTTCTGACTTTTTATTGATGTAGTTCTATTTCTCTTTTTCCCCATTTTTCTCTATTTTTGGGGAACTATTTTTTATTCTTAATTTCTCTTATTTTGTAGCTGAGCTTGTTCAAATTTGGGTTTTTCCTTCTCTCCACTGATCTTGATTTGAGTGGAGAGGGAAAATCGTCTCCTGCTTGCCTGTCGCTTCTCGTTGTCCCTATTATAAACTTTTTAAAATTCAAATCTTTATTGGTACATTATGAATACATACCATGATCACATTCAACATTAACAGTTTGTACTAGAATACGAAATGACTTGATTCTGATTTTTCCCCTTCCCTCACCTGCCTGCCTTAAAACCCCCATCTTCTATATACATAAGGTTTGTTTCCTTTTATATTACTATCACATTCTTTTTCCCCTTGTTATTTACTCCTATACCCTCTTTCCTTTTAAATATTTTCTATTTCATAATATCAGCTATATATACTAGAACTCAATTACATCTTCATTTTCTCATACCAGAGAAAAGATACAATATTTACACTTCTGTGACCTATTTATTTCACTTATGAGGATGTTCTGAGGTGCAGCCATTTGAGTATATATGAGTCAATCTTATCCGTTTTAATGGCAGAACAATACTCCATTCTATAATAGAACCACATCTTTTTTATCCAGTCTCCTGTTGATGAACATTTGGGCTATTTCCAAGATGTAGCAATCACAAACTGAGCTGCTATAAATATGGGTGCACATATGTCGCTGTGAAATTAATCTTTTAATTCTTTTGTGTATATATGTAGCAGAGCGATGGCCAGGTCAAATGGGACCTCCAGTCCTAGCTTTTTGAGGAATCTCCAGACTGATCTCCACAGACGCTGTATGCGTCTACCCTCAAACCAACACGGGAGAACTGTTCCTTTTTCTCTGCAGCCTCACCAATGTTTGTTTCTGGATAATTCTGAAACAGCAGCCATTCTTTGTGAAATGAAATGCAATCTCAGTGTTGTTTTCATCTGCATCTCTCAAATGGTAAATGATGTTGAGCATTTCTTCATATACTTCTTAGCTGCTCTTCTTCCTCTAAAAAGTATCTGTTCATTTCAGATGCCTATTTTTAATTGGATTTTTTTAATTTGGGTGGGCTGATTTTTTAAGCTCTTTATATATTCTAGATAGTAGCCTTTTGTCTGAGAAACAGCTTGTAAAGACTCTGACTATTATTAATTTGTTCCTTTATGTTTTTCTTTTCCTCTAGTGAGTATCATTTCTCTGAAGTCTGATGGCTTGGGTCCTTCCTACACTTTCCATTGTAGGAGAGAGAACACAGTTTCTAATTGTCTTGATGTTGTCAGTCTGATCTGTTTTGTATTTTCCATTTGGCTTCTTTAGTCCTCTAAACTCTATCAGCCTTTTGTCATTTGTCTGATGTTTATATGACATCTACATCTAATCTCTCCATCCCCTTCTACATTTCTATCCATTCAACTGGCTGGTGACTTCTGACAGAGTGATATCACCAAATTTAAAGGAATGTATGTTATAAATATATTTATGGTTTCCTCTAAATCTGAGACATGTGGTCTTAGATCTACTTCATGTAGTTGATGTTGAAAGTATCAGAATAGGTATTGCCTGTTTGTCATTTCCTGTGTTGTTTTTTATAGTTTTGATGATACTTATTGTATTGTTTCAACCAAAGCTATGTGCTTGTTCTCTTTAAGTACCCTACATTGTGTGTTAGAACTAAGATTGCTTAAGGTTCATTACCGATCTAAGCAGGACAGCCCAGCAATATCTTAAGGGACCTAAAAACTAGAAAGAGTTTCAAAAAATATTTCCCAGACAGCAGGCCTAGAATAAACCAGAAAAGTTAGCAACAAAAAAAGAAAGAAAAAATAATAAACTCAAAAATGAGATACAAAGATCACACAGTGTAATAGAGAGAAAAGGGTAATACAGCAAATTAAACCTCGGTCACCAGAACTATGAGCTGGTAACAAAAGAGTATCTAGGAAAAATGAAACCAGGAATAATTTCTCAGATAATAACAGAGATAATAATAGTAAAAGATATGATTAAAAACACAAAAGAAGAGATCAGAAACATAATAGATTCTGAGATAACAAAAGTAATGGACTCTGCTAAACAGCTTCGAAAGAATTCCAAGAGATTAAAAAAAAAATTTCATTGAAACTTTACAAAATAGAATGAATGAATGTGAAGACTGAATATCAGACACAGAAGATAGTATTTCAATCATTGACCAGGAAAGGAATAATGTGTGGAAAAGCACAGCGGACACTGACAAGCAATCCAGGAGTTGCTAGATGACGCAAGGAAGAAAAACATAACACTAATTAGTGTTAGTGAAGAAACAGGGGATACTGAAAAAGATATAAAAAAACATTTACAGAAGTAATGCCATAAAACTTCATAGAAAAAAAAAGAATACACGTAAGTGAGGCATACACGTAAGTGAGGCAGATAGTACTTGAAATGGCCATGATCTAAAAAAGTCTACATCTGTGTATATAATAATTAATATTCCAGAATTCCAGTAGAAAAATGATATGTTGAATGCAAGAAAAGCTGTGTGGGCCTGAATGTGCCCCCCAAAAAACACAGACTGATATAACTGATAAGAAGCAAGATTCAACAATACTCTGTATATATGAAACACACCTAATTCAGAAAGAAATCCATATGCTGAAAGTAAAA
Source organism: Petromus typicus (assembly GCA_004026965.1). NCBI lineage: Eukaryota > Metazoa > Chordata > Mammalia > Rodentia > Petromuridae > Petromus > Petromus typicus. The sequence goes on from PVIR01004096.1 coordinate 31,452, forward strand.
GAATGAAAAACAATTCTTCATGCAATAGGAAACCTCAAAAATGCTGGAGTGGGTATCTTATTTAAAGGCAACATAGATTTCAAACCAAAGCTAATGAAAAGAGTCAAAGGACACTACATCTTTAAGCAAGTAACAATCCAAGATGAAGAAATGGCATTTACAATTTCAATATACCAATTTCTAGAACCCACCGCTATACAAAACAAAGATTAATAGATGTGAAAAGCCAGATAATCATTTAAAACATAAAATAGGGGATCTCAATTTCCCAATGTCACAAATGGATCAATTGGACAAAAAATCAATAATGAAATATTTCAACAATGCCAAAATTTTGAACAAATTGATCTAATAGATGTCTATGGAGCATTTCACCCCACGAAATTAGAGCGTATATTCTTTTTATATACTCACAGGTCATTCTACAAAATATACCAGTTTTTAAATCATAGATTAAGTAAATGCAAAGATTTAAAGTTATCCCTTGTATATTGTCAGGACACAGTGCCTAGAAATTGGAGATCAATAGAAACAGAAATTTCAAGAACCTCACAAATGTACAAAAATTGACTAATGCTTTCCTAAGAAACCAATGGGTCACAAAAGATATTAAAGAATAAATGAAACAGATTCTACAATTAAATGAAAGTGCCAATACAGGATACAGGAAACTGTGGGAAGTGATGAAAGCAGTTCTACAAGGAAAATTCATAGCAGTGAATGTCTATACTAGGAAAACAAAGCAAACTCAAATAAGCAAAATAATGCTGAACCAAATGATTCTAGAAAAGGAGGAGCAAGAGAAACACAAAGTTCATACAAAATAGGAAATTATAACGATTAGAGGTGGAAGTAATATAATGGAGACTAAGAATTGCATACCAAAAAAATCAATGCATGAAAGAGTTGTTTGTTTTTTTAACAAAATAAAAAAAAGATAAAGCTCAAATCCATGCACTCAGGACTGAAAAGAAGGAAATCATCATAGATCCAGCAGAAATCTTAAGGATAATGAACACCAACTTTGAAAAGCAAAACACTAATAAGTTGGAAAATGCAAAAGAAATGGATAGATTCCCACACACATACAAACTTCCAAAGTTGAAGGAAAAATTCAAAAAAAACACTAAACACTCCAATAGTATTCTATAAAATTGAAAACATAAATGACACTGAGATTTCATCTCACTTCACAAAGAATGGTTGCTACTGTGGAATTAACCAGCAATAAATGTTGACAAGGCTGCAGGGAAGAAGGAATCTTCTCCACTGTTGGTGGGAAGGTAAACTGTTGCAAAGACTGTGGAGATCAGTGTGACTATTCCTTAAAACCTAGAACTCAAAGTCCCAGTTGACATTGTTATTCCTTTGCTAGGAATATACATGAAAGAATTAAAAGAATCATATCATAGTGACATATGTTCACCAATGTTCATAGAATCTGTGATAGCTAAACCTTGGGAACAACTCAATTGCCCATCAACTGGAGACTGGATAAAGAAGATGTGGTTATTTTTTTATAAAATGGAGTATTATTCTGCCTTAAAGAATGTTAAGTTTGAGTCATTTATACTCAAATGTGCATAACGTGAGGACACATTCCAAAGTGAAATAAATAGGTCACAGGTGTAAAAACCATACCTTTTATCTGGTATGAGAATCTGAAAATGTAAATGAGTTCTAGAACACATGACAGTTATTGTGAAATATAAAATCTTCAAAGGGAAAAAGCAAGGGTAAGTATGAGGGGAAAGAAAAAAATGTCATGTCAAAGAGAGGAAGCATATGTATATAAGGGGTGAGGGTTTTAGGGTGGGTAGAGGAATGGGTAAAAATGGAAATTAACTCATATCATATACTGGTACAAATTCTCGATGTTAAGTGTGATCATGATGTTTTGATATAATGTATCAATTAATAACTCAATAAAATCTTTTAAAAAAGAAAATGTAAGTGAAAAAATAGAGACCAAGAAAAGTCCTTGTCTTGATAGCATCACTTATGAATTCTGTAAGACTTTTAGAGAAGAGCTAATGCCACCACTTCTGACAATCTTTAATAAAATTTTCAGGGATGCAAAACTCCAAAATTCATTCCCCTAAACAAAAATTGCTTTAATTCAAAAAGCAGAGAAAGAATCCACCAAAAAAGAGAACTATCAGCTGATTTCCCTGATGAACACATACGCAAAAATCCTCAGTAAGATACTGGCAAACAGAATATAGAGGATCATGAAGATCATACACCTTGACCAAGTTGGATTCATCCCAGGGACATAAGAATGGTTCAACATATGTGAATCAATTAACATAATGCATGATATTAACAGACTGAAGAACAAAAACCAAATGGTTATCTAAATAGATGCAGGAAAGTAATAAACAAAAGCCAACACCAGCTGATGATTAAAACCCTACAAAAAATTGGAATAAGTAGCATTTATCTCAACATAATGAAATCAGTACATAAAAACTAGCAGTCAGCATCATACCAAAGGGTCAAAAACTGAGACATTTCACCACAAGATCATGAACAAATCATGGATGCCCACTATCACCTCTCCTGTTCAATATGAGCCGTAGAAATTAGAAAAAGGAAGGGAATAAAGATCAGAAAAGATAGAACTAAACTCTCATTTTCTGCGATGAAAGGTACTCTGTCGAGAAGACCTTAAAAGCTCCATGAAGAGTCTATTAAGACTGAGTGGGTAAATTTATTAGCTTAGCTGGATACGGGGTCCATTTAAAAAAAATCAATAGCCTTTATATACATGTACAACAGACACACTGAGAGAGAAAATGGGAATGGATTCCTTTCACAATAACTCCCAAAAAAAGAAATATCCAGGAATCAATCTAACAAAAGTGGTGAAAGACCTCTCCTCTGAAAACTATAGCACCCGTAAAAATGGAGATAGAAGAGGATATCAGAAAGTGGAAAGATATTCCTTATTCCTGGGTAGGAGGAACAAAGATCATCAAAATGGCCATAATCCCAAAACTACATTATAGATTTAATGCAAACCCAACTGAATTCCCACCAGGGTATATCACAGAGATAGAGAAAATAACTCAAATATTCATCTGTAACCAGAAAAGACCTACAATAGAAAAAGCAATTTTGAGCAGCAAAAAACGTGGCAGGTAGTATCACAATCTCCAACTTTAATGTATACTACAAAGACAGTGTAATAACCCCGCCATATGACTGGCAAAGAGTGTAACAGACCAGAAAATACAGAAATAATTACAGATACATTAAGTCACCTCATCTTTGACAAAGGAGCCAAACACCCTCGATGAAGGAAAGATAATCTCTTTAACTAATGGTGCTGGAAAAGCTTGGTTTCAACCTGTCAAAAATTAAAGTTAGATCTGTCTTTTTCACCATACACATAAATAAAATCAAAGTAGGTTAGAGACCTAGCTATTAAAACATGAAAACTAACCCTGCTGAAATATAAGTTAGGTAAAAGTCTTGGAGACATTAGCACAGGGAAAAACTTTATTAGCAAAATACAAGCATCGTGGGAACTGGCAAAAGTCAACAACTTGGAATTGATCTTATTAAAAAGCTTTTGCACAGCAATAAAAATCACCAATGGAGTGAAAAGTCAACCTGCAAGTTGGCAAAAAAAGTTACTAGCTGTTTCTTAGACACAGGACTACTATGTAGAGTACATAATGAAAAAATCAGTACCACAGAATTTAAAGACCAAATTCAAAAGCTGGCATCTGAAATGAACAGACACTTTTCAGATGAAGAAGGAAAGGCAGAAAAGAAACATAGAAAGAAATGTTAAGTATAGTTGGTCATTTGAGAAATGCAGATTAAAACAATGGTGAGATTCCACCTCACACCAGAAAGAATGGCTGCTATGATAAAATCAACCAATAACAAATGCTGGCAAAATGTAGGGAAAAGTAAACCCATCTCCCTCATTGGTGAGAGCTTAAACTGGTGCACTAAGGTGGAGAACAATGTGGAAATTTTTCAAAAAACAAAGATTGGATATCACATTTTATCCTGCTACATCCTTACAGTACATACTTGAAAGAATTAAAAGAATCCTATCACAATGACATATCGCACCCATGTTTATGGCAGTTCAGTTTGTAATAGTTGAATATTGGAAGTAGCCCAGAGGTCTATCAAAAGAAGACTGGATAAAGAAGTTTTGGGTTCTTTTCTATAAATTGGAATACTACTCAGCCACAAAAAGTGATGAATAAGAAAATTTTCTAATGAATTTACCTCAAGGCCCTATACATAAGTAAAGTTAATTGGACACAGTTGTGCAAATACCATACAATTTCTCTTGTGTAAGTGACTGAAAGTTTAAATGAGGTCAAATATCTTAGATAGGTATTGTCAAATAGGAAGAAATATTTAAAAAACAAGGGAAATGGGAGGGAAGTGAGATGCAAGGATGAGAAATAAAAAAATTAAATGGTAAAATGTGAAAAATGTAAACAAAGCTTATATATATAGGGTTTGGAGGAGTTATTGGAGGGCAGAGGAATGGGACAAGTGAGAATCAAGACCCACCCTGTACAAGTAGTTTTTAATGATGAATGTGATCATAATCGATACATAAAATGTACCAATAAAATCAATAAAGGGAAAAAGAATGACTTTGACAAGCCCACTTTGATAAGTAAATATTTTTATCATACATTACAGAGAATATTCTGTATAATGAATGGGAATCTGCCCTACAAAAGTTGCCAAGCCTTTTTTAGCAAGCACACTTTGTCACTGTATCTCTGTAAAGTATCAAAAATAGAATGGTAGAAATTTTCTATACAGTGTACTATCATGCTATTTTTACTAAAAACCCTCTGAATGACACTTAATATTTTCAGGCCACAAAGGTGGAAGACTTGTGCCAAAGGCTGTCCTTAGTACCCAGTGAGGACAAAAGAGAAAAGTTTACAGTCACTTGATACAAAGTGGTATGACCTTGTTTAGAATTTGTGGGACTATTCAGTCTGCAACTATTAACAATTTTGAAAGAGTATCCAGGGATAAATATGACACTCTTTCATATAAACCATTTGAATATATTGAAATAATACAAAATAAGATATATATAGGACCATTTCTCATTAATAAACATGATTCAGAAGAGCAAGTGTAATGATATATAAATTGGCTAGTAGAAAAAATTCATTTCTCCACAGTTACTCATTCACCATGAAATTTGCATATAAATTTAATAACTTGACATTTTACATTCCAAAATATTTGTCATTCTATATGACAGGCCAATGCTAAAACTTCAAAGGTCACAATGAGACAGAAAGTCTGCAAAACATCTTGCACACTCCAAACATGGTCAAGTCATCATTGCGTGCAACAAGGGAAAAGGAATATTTCAAAAGGTAAATGTGAGGAAAAAAATACTAAGTCATCCTTGACAAAATATTTGTAGTATCACCATGTTAGAGGATTCAGGAATATGGACCTAGATAACAATTGGTACATTAAAATTCATTAAAAATAAATTTCAACCAAAAGAAAGGCAAAATAAACTGGATAACATAATGAAATTTAAAATAACAAATAAGATTGGTTGTAGGACTATTAATGGAGCATAAATTAAATACAGTATAAATGGTAAATGAAATGATTATAAGTGATAGGAAATGTAATTCTCAAGGAAGAATAACCTTTCTTTGATTTTTCAAGTAAATTTTATGTTCTAATATTTAACTGGGGAAATCAGGTAGAACTATGTTGTAATATTATCTATTTTGTAAAAAAAATTTACTTAAGAAAAAAACTCTTTCTTCTGGAATGTACTTTATCTCTAAATCCAGGAAAAGAGTTTCTTTGTGGTTTTAACAAAATAATGTAAAACTTTGGACCAAAGATGCAACCCAACACTCCTGCACTAGACGACAAGATGGAGAAGACCTCCATGGCCACCATCACCTTCCCCTTGGTGCTGTGGTACACAGGCAGAAAGGTCACCCACACACTGCAGAACACCAGCATGCTGAATGTCAGGAACTTGGCTTCGTTGAATGTATCAGGCAGGTTCCTGGCCAGGAAAGCCACAGTGAAGCTCAGGAGGGCCAGGAAGCCCAGGTATCCCAGGACACAGTAGAAGGCAGTGAGGGAGCCCTTGTTGCACACGATGATGATGTGGCCGTGTTCAGAGTATGCATCTGTGTCAATGAAGGGTGGATTTGTTCCCATCCAGACTCCACAGATGATGAGTTGGATGAGAGAACAGGTGGGGATGATGTAGTTTGGTGCCCCTGATACCAGCAGCTGCCTCATCCTTCTGCCTGGAGCAGTGACCTTAAAGGCCAGAACCACAGTAAAAGTTTTTGCCAAGACAGTGGAAACTGCCACAGTGAAGACAACTGCAAATGTGGTCTGCTGGAGGATGCAGGTGGCTGTGTTGGGACGGCCAATGAAGAGAAAGGAGCAGAGGAAACAGAAGATGAGGGAGATGAGCAGGGTGTAACTGAGAGTCCTATTGTTGGCCTTGACAATGGGAGTATCTCTGTGCTTCACAAAGAGTCCAAGAACAGCAACTGTGAAAATAGTGAAGCTGAGAGATGTTCCTGCCAGAGTCTTCCCCAAGAGGTCTGAATAATCCAAAAAAGTCACAGACTTTTGGAGGCAACGGTTTTTCTGATTGTTGGTGTACTGGTGATCTGGACACTTCACACACTGCTCCAGGTCTAGGGAGATGTTTGCATTATCATCACTCTGCTTTAATTTTTTTCTACCCTCTTCACATCTCTTACCCCAGAGTGCTCATCATTAGTCAAGGCAAATCTCTATCTTTTTTTTGACATATAAAATATATAAGAAATAATTCCTCATTATTATTATTACTTATCTTTTTGCCATATGATGGTTGACCGTATGTTGTGTTTCTTAATCTGATAGTCTTGATAGTAATTCTGTTTTTTCACAAAGCACTAATTAGGTCTAATTAGTAGACCTAATTAAATCTCTGTAGCTGTTGTTTTGCATTCTCAAAATTGTTTTTAAATATACAAGAGTATATTTATTAAACAAGAATCTGCTTCAAAAGCATTGATCCCCCTATAATCAAAAAGGGCCTAAGTATGTAGCTCAGTGTCTTGCACCTGCATTCTATACCCAGTATCAAAAAGAAGAAAATGAAGCCATTATTTAATCATCATCTTCCCTTTGTGAATCAGTTCTGAAAGTCCACTTTGGTGTCTGTATGATGTGTGATCAAATATTCAGTGAACTCTGCTGCAAAGTAACTTCTAAAGCAGGCTATAAAACAATATGGTTTGTCCCCATGCACCTCTAAATTGGATCTATCACAATTTTACCTATGCCTCCTCCACAAGTCATAAGCGCTATGTAGAGTAAACATTTTGATGATGTAGTTAAACAGAGCAAATAAAGTATTTTATCAGGCCTGCTGCACAAAGAGACAAATTGATGTGTGATAAGTGTGTTCAAAGCAAGCAAGATTGTTTTCAGAAATATCAGTGACAATGTGACTTTCACAGGTATTTTAAATGAACATTTATTAAGGAGTTCACACCACGATTTAATGGGCTTAATCACCTATCAGTTCCTGGGGAGCAGGAGAGAAAGCTAAAGAAGAAACATAAGTGCCATATACCAGTGCATTCCTCTACCTGACATAAACATGGTCCATGCAGGACTAATGCTAGAGAAGCACTGAGTCCTGAGAAAGTGAATGTCAGGAACCACGGACAATTTACTCAGACTTAAGACTTACTGGGATTTATTTACTTGGATTGAGGATGTCTGCCCTGCGAAATCTTAAACTACAAGGTTTACTGCACTAAGATTATTAGCCTTGGTATTTACTGGGACTTAAAGGAATTAAGGATGTCTGCCCTGCTCTATGTAACCTGTACCTACAGGAATTATTGTGGGATGGCCCTAATTTATGCATGCTAGGATTATTTGTTGAACGCTTGTTACCAAATAAAGGTGCAGGTGAGATTGGGATATGGATTCTTCTGCTCCCACTTCTGCTGCTGCAGTATCTGGCCTTTGGCTACTGCTGCTCAGAGTAGCATGAATCAATCCTGGGCTCAGCCTTTTTCCTCAAGGTTCTGACTTGGTTGCTTGTTGGTTATTAATCTTCTAACTGTGTGGCTATTGGGGGATTGGAGTTCGCCACGAGGGTTCTGGCTCAGTCCTCTTCCCCACACTACCACCTCTGACGCCCAAACATGGATTTGGACCAGACAACCACAAGCGAGGATCTGGAAGATCATTTTGTTTTCATTTTTTGAGGTTATTGGTTATTATTCTAGATATTCATTATGATCACATTGAACGTGAAAAAAAATTGTACCTGGACATGATATATCTTGATTCTCAGTTTTTCCCATTCCCCTTCCCTCTCTACCACCATCTAACTGCCTATATTCATAAACTTTCTTTTTTTATTTTTACCATCAAATATTTTTCCATTCTTTTCTTTTCCATAGTCCCCCTTCACTTTCCCTTTGAATGTTTACTTTCTGTTCCACAATACCTGTCATACATTCTGAACCTCATTTACACCATTAGTTTCTCATGCTAGAGAAATGATGATATTTAACATCGGTGTCCCGCTTATTTCACTTATGAGTATGTCCTCAAGTTACATCCGTTGTAGCAAAAAGGTCTCAAATTTAACATTTTTTTTTTTTGGATAATCAATTCTCAGTTCTTTTTTTTTTTAATTATCTTTATTGGTACATTAAATATACACATCATGATTGCACTCAGTAACATTTTTTTTAAAGGTTTTTTGAGACAGGGTCTCGCTTTGTGGTTCAGGCTGGTCCTGAGCTCAGCCTCAAACTCACATCACAGCAATCCTCCTGCCTCTGCCTCCCAAGTGCTGGGATTACAGGCGTGAGCCACCACACCTGGCACTGTGGTATGTGGTACTGGTTGCTGCTGGGCATGAGTCTCCACACCCAGTATGGTACGTGATTCCTGGGGGTCGTACCCGGGTCCTTGTGCTTGTAAGACAGGCGCAGGAACCACTGAGCTAACTCCCCGGCCCTCTAATTTAACATTCTTTAAGGCTGCGTAATTCTCCATTTTGTGAAATGGAGAATACATTTCTCTCCGTGTATAATGTGATCCTGCCTGTTGGGTTTTCACAAAGATTTTATCAAGTTGAAGTGAAGAGATTCTGTACCCATTTTTTGTACTGTTTTAATCATTAGTGACAGATTTTCTCAAATGCCTTTTCTGCATCTATTGTGGTGATCATATGGTTTTTCTCTTTGACTCTGTTAATATAGAATATTACATTTTTCAATTTATGTATGTTGAACCACCCTTGAATTCCTGGCATGAATCCAACTTGGTCAGGGTATATGATCTTCTCGATGATCCTCTGTATTCTGTTTGCCAGTATCTTGTTGAAGATTTTTGCATCAGTGTTAATTAGGGATATTGGCCTGTAGTTCTCTTTTTTGGATGATTCTCTGCTTGAATCAAGGAAATGGTTGCTTTCAGGAATAAATTTGGGAGTTTTGCATCTCTGTCAACATTAAAATGTTTGAAAAGTAATTACATCAGCTCTTCCCTTAATTTTTTGAAGAATTCAGCAGTGAAGCCACCAGGACCAGAATTTTTCTTGATAAATAGATTTTTAGTTATATTTTCAATTTCAGTAATTCATATTTGGGTGTTTAGAATTTTTATATATTCTTTATTCAACCTTTGAAGTTCATTTTTGTCTAGAAATCTGATCATTTCCTCTGTGTTTTCCTTATTACAGTATAGAGTTTTTAAAAGTGAGTGTTGACTATCCTCTGAATTTCTTCTGTGTCTGTTGTGCTTTTACCCTTTTTTATTGTGTGTGTGTGTGTGTGTGTGTGTGTGTGTGTGTGTGTGTGTGACAGTATAAAGGATCAAAGTTGGACCATTTTGCTTCTAAGATAGGGATAGTAACAGTTGAGCTAAATATCTGGCCCATACCCTTTTCATTCTTAATTGTGTGGATTTGGGCATTTTACTTCCTTTTTTGATAAGATTGCCTAAGAGTTCTTGAATTTTTTGTATTGTTTCAAAGAAACAACTCTTTGATTTATTGACTTTTTAGTAACGCTCTTAGTCTCCATTGCATTGATTTCTGCTCTGATCCTTATAATTTCTTCCCTTTTTTGAGTTTCAGGTTTGTCTTTACTTTCTTAGTCCAGAAGTCTGAGGTTCAACATTAGGTTATTTGTTTGAGCTTGTTGTATCTTCCTAATATGGTCATTCACTAGTATAAATTTTTCTCATAGCAGTGCTTTCACTCTGTTGCACAGATTTCTAAATATTGAACTAGCATTCTTAGTTAATTTTAGAAACTATCAAATTTATTCTATGATTTTTTTTTGGCCCATTGATTGTTCCAAAGAGTATTATTCAATTGTCATGTACTTGTGAAGATCTTGACATTTCTTCTGCTGTTGATCTCCAATTTCAGGGCATATGATCCGACAGTATACAGGGCATAACTTCAACTCCTTCACATTGATTTAATCATATTTTATTAACTACCGTGTGATATATTTGAGGGAATTACCTGTGAGCAACTGAGAAAAATGTATATTCTGATTGTTTGGAGGGGAGTACTAGATAGATATCTATTAAGTCTATTTGTTGAAAAGTTTGGTGCAGTTCAAGAATTTCTTTATGAATTTTTATTCAGTTGATCTGTTTTGACAGGGTACCCTGCTATTATTGTAATAGTGTTTATCTGACTTTTAGCATCCATTAATATTTGTTTTATATAATTTGGTGCACTAGAATTTGCTGCATACATATTTATGATTGTCATTTCTTCCTCTGGGATTTTTTTTTCCTGTTGAGGATATAATATCCTTCTTTGTCTCTCTTCATTACTTTTAGTTTCAATGTAGTTTCTCTATTATAAAATATCCACTCCAGTTTTTATGCAGTTTCCCATCACATGGAAAATTGTTTTCATTCTCTTTATTTCAATCTATGGATTTCTTTTAGGATTAAGTGTTTCTTTAATACAGCATTTTTTGGAACTTGCTTTTTGATCTATTCTTCAGGTCTGTTTCTTTTAATTGGTAAACTGAGGCTATTAACATTGGGGGTTATAACTGATAAACACTAACATATAATTGTCATGCTGTTGTTGGCTCTTTTATTATTATTTACACCCATCCACCACCATTTAATTTCTTGCCTCACCTAATGTCTTCATTTTTCTAGGCCTCATGGAGCTGTGACTCTCACTTTTTCTAGGATATTTTTAATAAATTTTTTATAATGGAAGTTTGGTATTTATAAAGTTTCTCAGGTATTCTTTGCTGTGAAGTATCTTATTTTTCCTTCAATTTTGAAGAATAGTTTTGTAGGACACATCAATCTAAGTGAAAGTTGCTTTATTTTAGGGCTTCAAATACTTCTATCCATGCTCTCCTTGACTTAAGTGTTTGTTTTGAAAAGTCTGCTGTGATTCAAACGAACTTTCCTTTATAATTGATTTGTTTCTTTTTTCTGTTTTCAGTATTTAGTTCTTCTCTTGCCACTCTGGTATTTTGACTATAATATGCCTAATTCTTGATTGTTTTTCATCTTGGCTAGTTTGAGTGGGTTTTTTGTTTGTTTGTTTGTTTGTTTGTTTTGAGACAGAGTTTCACTTTGTAGTTGCTGGGATTACAGGCGTGAGCCACCATGCCCGCCAGTGTGGTAGGTATGTGGTACTGATTGCTGCTGGGCATGAGTCTCCATGCCTAGTATGGTATGTAGTAACTGGGGATCGAACCCGGGTCCTTGCGCTTGTAAGACCGGTGCCGGAACCACGGAGCTAAATCCGCAGCCCTAGTTTGAGTCTTATATGACTTACTTATATGTATCTAAAATTACTTTTCTTGCTTCAAAAATTTTCGGCCAAGCAGTTTTCTTTTTCTTTTTTAAAAATATTTGCAACATAACATGTCTTGTTTCTTTGTTAAATCTGATTAATCTTTTTGTTTGTTTGTTTTTCTTCTATTTTGTTTGTTTGTTTTTTGAGACAGGGTCTCGCTTTGTGGTTCAGGCTGGCCCTGAGCTCAGCCTCAAACTCACATCACAGTAATCCTCCTGCCTCTGCCTCCGGAGTGCTGGATTATAGGCATGAGCCACCATGGCCAGCACTTTGGTATGTGGTTCTGATTGATGCTGGATGTGACAGTATTGTAAGTGGTTACTGGGGATCGAATTCGGGCCCTTACACTTGTAAGACAGGCTCAGGAACCACTGAGCTAAATCCCTGGCTCTAACTCTGATTAATCTTATAGACTTCTTCTTTGCATTATCTCGTAGCTTCTCAATTGATTTCTCATAGTTCCTTACTATTTTAAAAAATCTTTCTTTTCCTGGTCATTAACTGCAATCCTGTCTTCTGTGTCTGAAATTCTGCTCTGGGATTAGCCCTACTGTGTTAATTTTCAATGGAAATTTTAATTTCTTGAATTTCCACTTGAATCTATTTATTGAATTCCATTTGTTTTCTATGGTGGGATTACATCATGCTCCTGAGATCTTCTATTTTTCCATCTACCTTTGATCATGATTTTTGTCTATGCTGTCATCTGAGAAATTATTTCTGATTTCATTTTTTTCAAAATCTGCTTTTCTGCCATTTTCTCTAATCTAGGTGATTGTATTTGAGGTTGGTCCATTTCATTCGTCCTTAACTTTTTTTTTGGGAGATCCATAATTCTCGGTTTGATTCTTTGTTTTGTTTTCCTTATTTTTTTTACTGTTATTAATATTTTTAATTTCTGAGTTAATGTCTATAAGCTGTTTATTATAGGTAACTTTCTTGTTAATATTTACAACACATAAGGAATGATTACTTATTGGGTCCTAATCCTGATTTAATTGTCCCTTAGGCCTCTCTGTATTTCCAGCACAACTGCAGCAATTACAGAGTAGACGTCATCTCTGGAGCTCCTCCTACAAGTATGGCACCACTAAAGGTCAGTGCCCAAGTGCTCTGCAGTGGTGGGACAGAAAGCTCAACTCACGTCCCAGTCTCAGAACAACTACCCCACTTATTGCCTCAATGTAGACCTAGGGAGCTTCTCCTCATGCAGTAGTCCTGCTACAGCCACTGTTGTTTTGAGAGGATCTAAATTCAGTTTCAAAGAAGAGTTCGTACACATATTCTGTGATGTATAATGGTAGAAAATTGTATAAGCAATGTTAGAGAGTAAAGAGGGTTTCTTTTTGCACTTGCCATTATATATTCTTTTACAAATATTTTTATTAGTACGTATTTGTAGTTCATGCACTTTCCAATCA